>CAOGCB010131888.1:0-23290 GCA_948266635.1 Cnidoscolus chayamansa
ATATATATAGATAGTTGCATACAACTAATATCTTTCTATCTTCCCAACAAGGAACTACTTTTGAAAAAGTGATTGGGCCAGCCAAAAGATATGAAAGTGAACTTTGAAAATTGTTATAGCTATAGCTTTACTTTGCTTTAGTGGTTGTCATGGATCCAAGGTAAGGAATCTGTCATATGAGTAAAGCATATCATGTAGCTATTTCTTTTTCAACAGGTCATTTGAGCTCCAAGAACAAACAAAACCTGAAAGAATTCTCTCCCCAAAATGGCACTAAGCAACAATGTTATCGGTGCAATCAACTTCGTCGCCATGCTTCTCTCAATTCCAATAATCGGAGCTGGGATATGGCTAGCAATGGAACCAGACAACTCTTGTGTCAAGATTCTACAATGGCCTGTCATTATTTTGGGCATACTGATTTTGGTAGTAGCTTTGGCAGGTTTTGTAGGAGGTTTTTGGAGAATCCCATGGCTCCTTATCTTTTATCTCATAGCAATGCTCATCCTTATAATATTGCTTGCATGTTTAGTGGTTTTCATCTATATGGTCACCGTCAGAGGCTCAGGTCACCTTGCACCTAGTAGAGTCTACTTGGAGTATCACCTCGATGATTTTTCTGGATGGCTTCGCCGAAGGATTCAAAGTTCTTACAAGTGGGATCGAATTAGAAGCTGTCTTAGTTCAACCGATATGTGTTCTGAGTTGAACCAGAGTTATCGCATGGCTCAAGATTTCTTTAATGCTCGTATTACCCCCTTGCAGGTAAACTTTTAGTCGTATTTTTCATTTCACTGCATATATATGTTTATGTTTTTCACTTTGAAATATTCATTACAGTCAGGATGCTGTAAGCCTCCGACGGAATGTGGTTATACCTTTGTGAATCCAACGTATTGGATAAGTCCCATCAACAATGCAGCAGATATGGACTGTCTGAATTGGAACAATGACCAAAACCAACTTTGCTACAATTGCGATTCGTGCAAGGCTGGTTTGTTGGCTAATCTTAAAAAAGAATGGAGAAGAGCAGATATCATATTGCTGATTACACTCGTTGCTTTAATATGTGTTTATTTGATAGGTTGTTGTGCTTTCAGGAATGCCAAAACAGAAGACCTTTTCCGAAGATACAAGCAAGGTTATACTTAGAACTTGGAATTATTATGTATTCTAAAGTTGTAAACTAGGTGGTTGGTTGTGATGATCATTCATACTGAGTCTGTATGACAAGTTATCCTTAATCACGTGTTGTGCTGCAATTTATTCTTCTCATTTTGGCATAGAAAGATAGTGCGCAGATTGCGGTTTAGCACCGAAAGTAGGATTTTTTTTTTTTAAAAAAAAAAGGAAAATATGAATATGAGTGACTTTTGAGGAGGGTTTTCAGGGTTCCTGACTATCCTTGTTTTGTCCCATCTACTGCCATGTGTTTGAAATAAAATCTCACCCTGCTTCCATTTCGACGACACAAACCAATGAGGTGGGTCATATGTCAAATTTCAACTTTCCACGAGTTTTCTGCTCTCACTCCTTGCTCTTACTCACGCGCACTTAGGCATGCTAAATCAAATAATATAATGCATGTGATAGTTCAATCCTGCCCGACGGGAACAAGTTGATGAAAGATGTTCATTGGAAGGCTTGATGACCGGATTGCAAATAATAGTTTTCTTTTTTCTGTTAAGAGTTTATCTGCATGGTTATTCCACTGTTGAAGGCATTTCGGAACCTGATTAAGTTCCTTACCTGGGGTTAGGTTTATGGGACAAAGGTCTCTTGCTTCATTGAAGAAGTTTCACAACAAAGACATTTATTTTCTTGCAAAGCGGCATTTTTAACACCACCACTGGTTTAGACTCCTTAAAAAATAGCAATGCACAAGTACAAACATACAAGTACAGCCACCAATTAAACATGGCATGAAAAACTACGAGCATATCTTATATACATAAGTGGGCCTCGGAATAACATTCTAAAATGCTTCGGCATAAATTATAAATACAATTTTAGTGAACAATATGGACACAAATTGATGGCGCAATATAAGTAAAAAATATTTCGATAACCCCTGCCTACATAAAGATGTGAAAATGATTTTGGTTGCAGAATAACATCATGTTAACAGCATTTTCAAAATATTATCATTCGTATAAATAGTTTAAAAATTACAATGCATCAATAAATTGTTTTTTTAACATTATTTTAATAATAAACCCCAATATACCTTCTCAAGGTATCTTCTATCCTTTTCCTTTTTGTTGGAATTTAATTGCGCCAGCAACCATCAAATGATGACCTACTTAAATTCTCATAGCTTATTGGTTTGGCTGCATGTATCCTGTATTCCAAAATCAATGGCTTGCTTAGATAGATCCTCTACACCCTCAAAATTGAATTGCAAGTTAAAAGGCGAACCCACTTTCAACTAGCTAGCTATTCACTATCTGGCGTTTAAGTTTTTCTTCTGCTGCCTCCGCTGATCTCTTGATCCTGAGAAAGACATATGAAGACTCAGATAGTTGCACAAACCCAGCCAAAAAGGCAAAGCAAAAAGACACTAAGGCACAAAGAATACGTTTCTTCTCTTCTTTTCTCTTCCTCCTAAATTTCTCCATATTTTTTCGTTTTCCTGCCATCTCCTTCGCATCCATGCGCACCTGATATCAATTAGCATGGAAAATGAGAAATATGAAAGTTTGAAACATTAAAAAGATCCCGTAAAAAAAAACAAATAGAAGAAATTTGGATATTGTTATTTTTATCACACAAATAAGACCAAAAGCCTCATGTTGCAGGAATATACTGAACATATTGCCACAGAGATAAGCCTTGTTAAGGTTTTGTAATACATCAACTGCTGCTTGGTTGAACAGCTCCCACTCCTTGTACCTTTTACAGATTTTTTAGCACCATAAGGAGTCTTCAGTCTTGCAAGGTTCACTGGATACATCATATCAGTACCCATCACAAATATTCATTATTCTATCAAAGGACAAGCATTACATGCTTTACTGTGCGTAATTTTCTTTAAAATCCAATCACTAATTATATAGACGTACACTAATAACCTACCTTTTCTACTTTATTTCTTCTTTTATTTAAATGATCTATATCACTGTAATTCAAAGGGATAGTGATTTTTCATGCTACAGCTTCTCACATCATGTACTACTATTTCAAACATATGAAGACAAGCAAATCAGCATCTAGGTGCGGAAGCATCTTGAAGTTCCGATCCAAATAAAGAAACACTTGAATAAAGCTATCATGAAAAGGAACAAGAGGTGGGATAGATGATAAATGAACATGCTACCTCATGACCAGCACTTCGGAGTGCCTGGAGTGGCTCCACACAATCCTGACCAATAACCACCAATTTCCTTCTTTTGTTACCTCCCAAATCATTGCCCAAATTTTGTCTAGCTAATTCTTCTAATTGGTGTTGTAGGAGAGGTGAAACACCAGCCTGCAGGAAAATATAGATTATCACTGTCATTTGATTTACTAGAAGTACAATGATGCATAATATAAAGCCAATCTTGTATCAACAGAAATCAAGGAGCATAGACTACTACAAAAGTGCCAATAAGACAAATGCTCGCCAAACGGGCTACATGTCCTGCCTCCAAAATCCTGGCTAAAAGGACTGTTGATTCAACCACGTTGTAGATCAAAACATCAAAGCACATTATCATTCATCAACATGAGAAGGATTATAATATTCTACAGATTAAGCTTTAAAAAAAACTGTTGTAAGGTGCAGATTAAAATTATATAAAGAACTTGGCATAGCTCAAGTTTACAGCAGAACACTGCAGTTAAACTCTGGCAGGTGTTTTAAGAATTAAAAATATCAATGCACGAGTACAAACATACAGGTATAGCCACCAATTAAACATTGCATGAAAAACTACGAGCATATATATATATATATATATATATGATTGGACCTCAGAATAACAATCTAAAATGCTTCAGCATAAATTATCAATACAATTTTTGTGAATGATGTGGACACAAATTGATGGCACAACATAAGGAAAAATATTACCCCTGCCAAATAACGATGTGAAAATGATTTTGGTTGCAATGGACGCGAAAGCAGCATATTGAGCTCCTGCAATTTAAGTTATATGAAGCAATTAAAACATACATGTTATTTTGAGGAAAATGAAATGATCAATTCTCCAATTCCAGAGAAGGCATTTCAAAGTAAGAAAAGAACTATCTATAGTAGATGAAACCTGCTGTAATCTGTTCAATTGCATGGAAGTGATTTTCTTTTGCTTATAATTGTTCACTCTTTCATCCTCACTGTCATCCTTCTCCACAATTAACTCAACTGATTCTGCATTTCGTTCAAACCAGGTTTTCTTTGCCTTCTCCTTTAGAAGAAGAGATATACATGAGTTAAAGAAGGAAGCACACATGAAGTGGAACTTTCTACAGCTAATTACTTAGTATGCAAGCATAAGGATTCCTTGCAGCCATATATAACAAAACAAGTTCAACTTTTACATTAAGTAACTAAACATCACCAGAAAAGAGTAGAAGATTTACACGAAATTTCTTAACATGCAAGAATATGGAATTCTATGGGGCCATAGCTAATAAAGTAAGTTGCAAAATTTACATTATGTAAATAGCAAAAATTCCAGAAAGTAAAATATCTATACCTGTGACTCCTTCCGCGTAATCTTGTCTATTTGACGTGCAAGAGACAGTCGTTTTATCACCTCAGGCATGTATGATTCCTCTAAAGGAAATCTCCGAAAACTTTCCTGAGTGAAGAGAGAGGCAATTCAAATGCATTGATCTTTCAATTTAGGCTAAAATGTGCTTAAAAAGTAACTATTAATTTATGCAAGCAGCATCTGCTGTCAAGCTCATCAAAATCATCGGTCATCACTTGATTTATCTGAAATGATAATGCATTGGTGGAAAGAAAAATGGAGGAAGAGGCAGCATAATTTTTGTGAATAATATTGATAATTCAAAATTTCTTAGTACACTACCTTCGAAAATGATTTGCATAAAGTGGCAAATTTTGAGGTATCATTAGGTGAGATTAAAGCAATGCTACATCCATCAGTAAAAGCTCTAGCAGTTCGCCCACTTCTGTGGACATAAACCTAGAAAAGAAAACGAAACAATTTCATGAAAAAGAAAGAAACCAAATTGATATAATTTGAACAAAATGCACTTAAAACATCATAATTTTTTCTCACTTCAGCTGAATGTGGGAGCTGATAGTGAACAACAGTTCGAACACCAGGAATATCAAGGCCTCTGGCAGCAACATCAGTAGCAATAAGTATACCATGTTCATTTGAGCGAAAACGGTCAATTGCCTACATTGAACAAGAGATAGGACATGGTTGGCATTGAAATAGTTGACAAAATATGAAAGCAAAGCATCCACATCAAAGTTTGTGATTCACTATTGGCTATTACAAATGGATGACTGCAAAAATATTTAAAATTGATGAAACCACATGAAAGTCAAATATCCAAGTACATCTGAAAGGGAAAAATAGAAATTCACAAACCTTCAGTCGAGCTCGCTGCTGCATCTGAGCATGAAGTGTCCAAACATTTACTCCCAGAACGCGCAAGAGGGCGGAAATATGACGCAAAGCTGCAATTGATGTACAGAAAACAATTGTGCGACCTTGTCCATGAACACTCAATATGTAATATAGGTAAGCATCTTTATCTTCTTCCCTGCATCTGCAGTCATCGCATTAAATAACGACAAGCATCAAAGTCAAATAAAAATATAAGCAACAAATAATAGCCAGAATCAACAAACATTGGCAGTATTACAAATGTTGCTAAAGAAGTTCAGATGATAAACATCATATATAATGCAGAATACATACTCAACAAATGATTCCTCAAGCTTATGTGCCAGGATTGATGCATTTGTCAAATCAATGATGGCTGCATTAGCTCTTATTCCTGCCCGTTCAGAGAGAGTTTCTATAGAATTCAATCCTCCAGTCATTTCTTCCTTTGATTTTAACAAACCACGCTTTAGCTTCTTGCGAAAATCAGCAGATAATGCAATTGTTGCAGAAAAAACAAATGTTTGTCTTTTCTTTTTTTGCAAGGATGAGACAGTTGCACAATTTTCTGCATTTTGCCCTTCAACTTCAATGGAGCCATTGGCCACAGGCAGCATATCAATTATTGACTGTAACTCACGAAAATGTCCATTTTCAATCATTCGATCAGCTTCATCCAGCACAAAGAAAGACAACAAATGCAACTGCAAAAATGGATAACACAATAAAAAAATAAATAATCAAATAACACATCCAAGATGCTTTGAACAGTTTTGAAGGGGGGGGGGGGGGGGGCGACCACCTTACCAGGTAAAAATTATACATCATTTAAATAGTACAACTTTTGAACATGAACAACTAATAACAACCACAAGTAAATCTACACGGGCATTGCGTCCCTCAGTACATCATGGCTCAGCACTTACCTCGACAAGATGCTTTTCTCCTCCGGACATTAGTTCCCATAACCGACCAGGAGTTCCAACAACAACCTCAGGCCTTACTTTCAAAAGTCTTTCCTGCTTCTCTGTTGACATTCCACCAACAATTGCAACCACTCTAATGTCAATACCCTTAGCTACTTCCTTAAGATGATCAGTGACCTAGAAAAGAAGAAAAACAATCAAAGTAGTAATTTGAGGTTGGTTACCAACAAAAGGATAGATGAAGAACAAAAGAAAAAACTAGTCACATCGAAATTTCAAATCTAGAACAGGGAAACCCATATAATCTACATGCTGGTAAGGAAATTACAACTACAGATGTTGTTTTATAAAAGACTATGGATGAAAATTCACCACTTTCGAATTCATTGACCACCAAACAAGATAAGAATTTTTTTTATGATTTAAGAAAACAGAAGGTCTAGATTTGATAAGAAATAATAATCTTGCAAGTTCTTGGCAATAGTTAAACTAAAGACAATAAGAATTAGCTAGTAAAACCTTGAATCTCACATGTGTTAGTCCTATGCCTAGTGTGAATAATGAAAATGAAAACTGTACATAGCCACAATAGCATGCAAATATTACTCAACCAGATATTGCAACACGAAAATCAAACAATTCTGGATTCACCATGACACCAGTATAACTGAGAGATCAAATATAGGGAAACAAAATTTTGACATACCTGAAGTGCGAGCTCCCTTGTAGGAGTGATGATAAGTGCCCGCAAAAGGCATTTTGGAGCAAACTTTTCAGCTTCATCATCCATTTCCTCAAACATTTTTGAAGACTTATACCTTTCCTCCAAAAGACGTTGGAAGATGGGCAAACCAAAAGCAAGTGTCTTTCCAGAACCAGTCTCTGCAGCACCAACAACATCCTGTCACATCAAAACATAACAATGACTATCTGATAAAACAGCATTATCAACATTCAAGCAGTTACGACAAAACAATAAACTTATCTGAGAATGAGACACTAATCTTACTAACCTTCCCTTGATGAGCTGCAGCAGGAATACAAGCTTTCTGTATTGGTGTTGGCTCCTTAAACCCAAGCCTATAAATTGATTTCATGAGCAAAGGATTAAGTCTGAGCTCATTCCATGCATGAAAATCAGTCTCATCAACCGATTCTCCATCATCATTATCCTCTTCCTTGCCATTGCTAACTACATTCACTAGTACACAGAGCACAACTTGCAGATCATTAAATTTCCAAGCTACTATGAGTAAAACAGAAATCTCTGTGTTACTTAAAGATCATAACTTGTAATGCTAACAAAATTCAGTAAACTATCAAAATCAATAGCTTAAAGTAACATACAAGGAAAGAAATCGTCCTAACAACAGAAACAGGACAGGCCCAAAACTTAACTGGCTAGATCAAGCTATCTAATGAATCAAGTAAAAAGAAAATACTAACCAGCATTGGGTTCCTCGGTTCTCTGAGTTTCATTTGCCTTCCTTTTCTGCTTCTTCTTCTTCTTCCTCTTCTTTTTCTTTATCTCATTATCCACTGCCTTGTCTTGTTCCTCCACTTTCTCTTCAATCCCATCATCAGCATCATTATGCTTCCGTTTCTTTGATTTTACAATTTTTTTCTCAGGCTTTCCCTTAATATTAGGGAGCTCCAAACCATAATCAGCCACATCAATCTCTTCAAGAGAAAGAAAACCTAGTGTTCGCCAGTATCGGAGAAAGCAATGAAGAAGATATAAAAATTAGAAGAAAGCAGAAACCTTTCAAGAGCATCAACATAAAAAACATGATTAAACATATAGATAGGACGCCTAAACCCTGCATTGCCATTCACGATAAAACGTGTAACAAAACTGAAAGCACTAAAAAATTTCCAGTGAGTTTAAGCTAGTAAACTTTCCCAAATTCAACTGTTTGTCAGGTAACTATGGAATCCATCATAGATAGATAGAGAGAGAGAGAGAGAGAGAGAGAGAGAGAGAGTTGAAGAACCTCCTTCGAGCTCGTGAGAGCCAACAAAGGCAGAGAAGGGATCCTCCTCTTCAAGAGACTGGTTCCACGGAAGTGAGTCTAGGCGGTCGAGTTCCGGGTCTTGAGAATTTCTGTTTCTCTTTCCCTTTCTCTTGACCTTATCCTTTTTGTCGGAGGGCTTAGAGGAGGGTGATGGTTGGTTCGGTGGCGAATCGACGGCCATCAGATTAGAGCTTCAAAGCCAGGAGTGAAGAACCAGAGCGGGAGGTTGCAGGAATGAACGCGCTGTCGTTCAACGAAGAGTTTAGACTGCAACCGCAACCCTATGAAACAGCAAGCTAAGATATTGATCTTATGGGCTGGGCTCTGCTTCAAACCCATTTACAGCATTTGTTTGCTTTAAAAATAATAAATAAAATAAAATAAATTTAATAAAAACAAATCAAATCGAAAACTGAATCCAACCCAACCCAATTGAACCGGTTCCTTAGCGCAATCGAAGGTCGAGGCCCACGCTCTGAACTCTGCTCTCGGCAAGCGTCTTATCCTTTCTCTCATTCCTTCCCATGTCCTCGCTCCTCTCCAAATCGTTCCTCTTCTTGCACCCTAAATCCCCATTTCCCTTTTCTCGCTGTACTATGGCCAATGCCACCAAAGCTCGCTTAAGAGGCGTTGTCTTCGACATGGACGGAACCCTAACCGTCCCCGTCATCGACTTCGCCGCAATGTACATGGCCGTTCTCGGAGATGATGAGTATCGCAGAATTAAAGCAGAAAATCCTTCTGGGATTGATATCTTGCATCACATTGAGAATTGGAGTCCCGATAAGCAGCGCAGAGCTTATGAGATTATTCTTGACTTTGAGCGCCAGGGCCTCGATCGCCTCCAAATTATGCCCGGTTAGTTCCTTATTTGTTATTACACTGTTACATTGTTTAAATTTGGGGGGTTTATAGAAAATTTATTTGATTTTTTATATTTAACTATGGTGCAGGCGCAATAGAGCTGTGTGGGTTCCTTGATTCAAAGAAAATAAGGTACAGTTTCACTGCTCCTGACTTTTTTTCCTTTGCAAATATTAATTTATCAGTCCCTATTCAGTTTGATACTCCGATTTATTCCTTCTTTTACTATGCGGTTTGTTTGTTTACTTTTTTTTTCCAGTACTGGAATTTTAGGAAAGGTTTAATTGGTGGGCTGGGGTGGAGGGTCGAGTCTGATTTAATATTCTGTTCCAAGCGCATCTTTTCATGCTTGTTTGCACGAATATTGTATCTAATGTCACCGACATGTCTCTGAAGATATTCTAGTTTTAGCTTGCAAGTATGCCTATATGGTAGGAAGTGGTCCTTCCTAGTGTTTTCCTTCTTGTCATTACTTCTTGTCATTAATGATGAAGTATACCTTTTTTTTATTCTTCTTTTGATGGTATGCAAATCATATACATTTTAGAATATCAATCAGTAATGTGTTTTCTAAGTTTTAAATGCAAATTTAGATTTGATCATGATGATGGTATTTGTAGATAAATTTTGCAATGGTATAGACATATAGTAACAAATTGCTTTCCTTTTGTTTTTTCAGAAGAGGGTTAATTACTCGAAATGTCAAGGAGGCAGTTGATCTTTTTCATTTACAGTCTGGGGTGAGTTTTATTTTAATTTGTTTTGTTTAAAAGGTTGTTGACATGTAATATGATGTTTTAGACCTCCCATAGTTCTGTACAATCTTTATGCTTGGACATATTGTATTTAAGTGGAGGATCTATGGATGTGATATGAAAAAATAGTGCTAATGCAGTATGTTATCATGTAAAACGTATAGTTGACTAACCTCCACTGAAAGTGAAAACATCTTTTCTGGTCTTGGGGACAATGGATTGAGTACTGAAGTTTTGTGGTTCTATAAACTTTTCCCTTCTCTCTCTCTCTCTCTCTCTCTCCCTCTCTCCTGAAGCAACTGTTTTCCTTGCTGAACATAAGGTTCTGGGGTTTTATTTGTTGCAATCCCTGGTTCTTCTACACCTTGTTCTTTAATCCTTTATACCTTGTCTGGAAGATGCCTTTTCCAATACTACATGCCAGTGCTTTTAAGCTAACAGCTGATCTGCTCGACTTTGGATGCATTCCTCTTGAGAGTGCTGATTAAGTCCTTACTGGCTTTAAAGTGTGAACTTCATGTGGAACACATGCACAAACTCTTGTGTCTCTTGTCAATTGACACACATACTCTGCGTGTGGAACTTTTTTTTTTTCCTTCACTTTGTGCTTTCCAAGCAGTTTTTATTGGCGAGTATTTTGGATATCTTATTTGCAATGCCTTATTACTGCAGATGACGTTTTCTCCAGCATTAAGTAGGGAGTTCCGTCCTTATAAACCAGACCCAGCTCCTTTCCTGCATATCTGTTCAACTTGGGAATTTCAGCCTAGTGAAGTCATGATGGTTGGTGATAGCCTCAAAGATGATGTATGCGTGATTTTCTCTTCTTGAAATTTATTTTCCTGATACTTTGATTTCTGCCATTTTGTACCTTCGATGCTTATATCAAGTGGAACTTTTGTTACTACCTTAAAACTACTTCATCACATATAACGGTGTCAGATCAGATGGAGGACTTGTTTTCTTGCTCCCAAAAGCCACTTGTTGTAGTTCCGACTGTAGTAATGAATTCAAGGTCTTGCGCATAGGGTAATTGATTATATGGATATTTCAATTTACAGGTGGTCTGTGGGAAACGAGCTGGAGCCTTCACATGCTTACTTGATGAAAAAGGGAGATACAGTTCTGCTGATTTCGCCAACTTGGGTGTAGAACCAGATTTCAAGGTGTCTTCCCTATCTGAAGTTCATTCTCTATTGGAAGCAAATTTTGATTTGAGGGGTGATTTTCAGTCCTGACAGACACAACACTTGAAAATCAGCTCTGCCTTTAGCGAGGGATCAACCAAGTCAGAGTAGAAGGATCCTAATAAGGGAAAGTGGTGAGGCAGTGACACCAAGGCAGAGGAAGAGAATCAAGAGGGTTGATGCTTCATCTCCGGAACTATAGTGATTTAGTGGTACTAGATGGCCTGTGGAATGGCAGGTTGCGAGTTGCAACCATAAAGCATTTTAGCGGTAATTAGAAACATTATCTAGTATTGATTTACTCGTGTTGGCAATGTATACTGCAAAGTATATTTTTCTCTCCTAATTGTATTCCCATCTAAGAACGTGTTACTTGTATATGACGATTCCTGTGTAAAAGAACGTTCAGCAATTTTTATGTTATATAATTGTGCAGGAGTTTGATGTAAACCTACTGGGTCGAGAGGCCTTTTTCTTTTAATTTTTGTTTCTCGAAGTTAACATGTCTATGATACCCTGATAGGATAGAGGCTATGACAGACAGAATGGGCAATGCCGCAATGGCCCGGGAAGGAATAAAAAAATTTGAAGAGAGGCGCCCACCGTGGGGCTCGAACCCACGACCACAAGGTTAAGAGCCTTGCGCTCTACCTACTGAGCTAGACGGGCTTTTTTGAGTGGAAGGAAATTGTCATACATTTCAAATTTATGACCAGCTGCTAATCTGAATACAGTTGATTGAAAAGGAATAGTAAGTCAAAAGATCTTTCCATAGCTATCCAGTAAACATGCCGTAGTTAGTTCTGCAAAATCCTGTAAAAAAATGACCTTTCTCCTTCCCAATCGTCAATTTCCTTCACCTATTACACACCCAAAAAATAAAAAGCACCCTTGAAAAGATTTCCTGAAAATGACTCAATCAGAAGCTAAAGTGGCAACTAAGCTTACCCAGTCTACAGGTCGTTCAAGTTTCCAGGCAACATTCCGGAGGAGGTAGCCAAAAAATACCCTGGCAAATAGTATTCCTGTTGCATTGTCTGTCTGCAGAAACTTGGGAGATTATCTTTGTTCTTACTCATGAATTCACATGAGGTTGTATAATAAAAAAGAAGATTGCGAGTTGAAGGTTGGATTTAGTAAAATTGGCTTAAAGTGAGTTCCTTTCTCTGGATTCTCAACAAGGAAAGCTTACTCCCTTCGCTTCCAACTTAGGATTTCGTTTTTATTCGAGAAACAAAGTCGAGATAAGGAATCATTGCACAGCTTCAATGGGTTTGTTTAGTAATCACACTCTTGATCTGAGATTGATGCTTTGTTTCTAAACATAAGAGAGGGTGAAAAGAAATAAGCTACAAAAAGAAAGAACAAGCAAGGCCTTTTTCCTTTTGACACGTAATCGAATGTCTTTAATAAACTCAGAAATAGAGATGGCGATCGGCATGACTCATGTATTGTCAGTTGTCATGGTCACATGCTTCATTGGGCAACGTTGACGTCCTATAAAATCCTCTTCTTATTTGGAACCCATCATAGGTGTTCCCTTTTTTGGAACGTACTTGATAATGGGACCCTTCAGATCCTCGTCTACATTTAGCAGACCAACAAAACAAGGTATCGTGGGTTTAGAGTCACCTCTTTGAGTCTCTTTCTCTCTCCTCCTTTTTCTGCAATGCACAGGAAACCTTGCCTACACCCTTCTAGATCTCTCTTCCAAAATTAACATATTCTTTCTTCTTCCTCCACCAATTTACCAAGTGGATTTTGCTGCTTTCTTATTATGTCTTAGCTGTGCCTGTCATTCTCTTTGGCTCGCTCCTGACAAAACTTAGGCAAATTTATTTGTTTTGGGCCAATTACTACGTAGGAAGTTTATTAACCTTATAATACTCTACAACCATGATTCCTTCATCATCTGCTACTCAACGCCCAATTACAACAATCGTTCCTAGAGCCCCAAATTTATGTTCACATCCTCCAAAGTTATCTCATTTCCACTTGAGATCAATTAAATGCTCTTTTCAAAATCAAAATCCCAATGCCATCAACAGACTGGCTAAACCCAGAACCCATATTTTTGGAATAATTACCCCAAGGCCAGTTTTTCCCCCAAAAGGCAATAACAGCAGGGAATATGACGAGAAGAGAGGATTTGCCCAAGTGGGTAGCCAGCAGATTGCTGTATTATGTGGATTTGGGTATTGGATGCAGGGTTTTAGGTGCTTCCCATGGTTGGCTCTCAACTTCCACATGGCCTACAATCTCAGTCTGCACCCATCAATATTGCAACTTGTACAGCACTCTGCTAACCTTCCCATGGTGGCCAAGCCTCTATACGGAATTCTCTCTGATGCTATATACATTGGTGGTGCTCATAGAATACCTTATATCTTCATTGGGGGTCAGTTCACATCTCTCCCTTTCCCTTGTTTACTTGGTGTGGTCCTTTTTGTTTTCCATATACGTTTAAGTTTATAACATCAAGTTTTACTATGTTTCTTACTCTTTTTTCGGTTCGCTTGTTAATCTTACTTTGTTATTTTAGATGTTCTGTGTGTTTCATGTCTTTTGTGATTTTATATTATTGCTGCATTCTCTGTTTTTAATTTTAAGTCTAGACAGCTTCTTTGCTCTGCTATGGCCCCCTATTATCCTAGTTCTGAGACTCTGTTTGTCTATGTCCACGTCCAATCCAAACCTTATACTGATGGATTACATAAAGTAAAATTAGTCTGACACTTCGGGTTCAGTAGTAAGTATATTTTACTTGGTTCACTTTGGCCCATGACTAGCATTATTAATCCTCAAGTTGTGAAGGCTTGCTTAATTTCTGAACAACTGTTTAATTTGTAGTCCTTCAAGATTACTATTGGCTATTTCAAAAGGTAGAGAGTTCCTGTAACAGTCCAGAATATGGTAAAAGCAAGGATTTAAATCTATAATGTAAGATGATTCATCTTTTATTTACATAAACTAAATATTGGTTTGAAGAAAAGGTTCATCTTATATAGATATTATGATCTATGATATCTTTTTCTCTGTTTCCAGTTGACTAGATAATCTTATAGTTCTGCTATTGAAGGCTTTGATGCTATAGCTGATCAATCAAACTGAACGGAGGTTTTGATAGAAATCAATTTCTCAGTGTTGTTGCAGGTCCTATCTTGGGGGCCATTGGGATTTATCTCAGTTGCCCGTGAAGCCCTTCCTACTCTTCTGGCTTGTGTTCTTCTTAGTAATCTTGGCGCATCAATTACAGAAGTTGCAAAGGATGCTCTTGTTGCAGAATATGGCCAAAAGCACAAAAAGAGAGGCCTCCAGTCCTATGCGTTTATGGCTTCAGCTGTGGGTGGAATTCTAGGCAACTTGCTCGGTGGTTGTTTCTTATTGAAAACACCATCAAAAAACATGTTTATCATATTTGCCTTTCTATTAGCTATTGAACTTGCAATTTCATCAACAGCTAGGGAGGAGTCTCTTGGTTTAACACGACTATCCCATCACAATGTTGCAAAGAAATCAATCTGGGAAAATATCAGGAAACAGCTAAAAGGTCTTAACATGGCATTACGTGAGGAATCCATCTGTTGCCCGCTTATTTGGGTTGTAGCTTCCATTGCCATGGTCCCAGCTCTCTCAGGTTCTCTTTTTTGCTATCAATTGCAGTGTCTACATCTTGATCCTTCAGTTATAGGAATGTCGCGATTAAATGGGCAGTTGATGCTTCTTTCTATGACTGTACTTTATGACCGCTACTGGAAAGAAGTTCCCATGAGGAGTTTGATTGGTGCAGTGCAATTCCTGTATGCTGCTTCTCTTCTTCTTGACTTTGTTCTTGTGAGACAGATCAATCTTAGACTTGGGATTCCTAATGAGGTATTTGTTTGTTGTTTTTCGGGTTTAGCAGACGCTCTTGCACAATTTAAGCTTCTTCCCTTCTCAGTTTTACTGGCAAGTTTATGTCCAAAGGGTTGTGAAGGTTCTCTCACTTCCTTCTTAGCATCAACATTGTGTCTATCATCAATTTTTGGTGGGTTTTTGGGTGTTGGCTTAGCTTCCCTTATGGGAATAACAGCTGGCAATTACTCAAACCTGCCTGTCGAAATTTTGATACAATTTGTTGCAGCTTTACTGCCTTTGGCATGTATTCAGCTTTTACCCTCCCAAGCAATCATTGAGAAGGATAGAAAGAGAGGTTTCAGTAAAAGAACTCGAAAAAATAGGGGGATTGGGAGAGTGATCTTAGGCTCCATTTACATTTACCGAAGAGGAAGAGGAAGAGAAAGAGAATCTGAGACGCAAAAGTAAGCAACTTTACTTGTCCACAGAGGGGCATATATTCCATAAAGAGGAGCAACAATTTTGGAACACTTGGATTGTTGAAGTCTCACGCTGAAGGGTTGATAAGCTATCTGAGGAAGTGAAGGTGCGAACTATACGAAGTGCCATCAGTTTGTAATGGTTCTTTCAGCCACAGCTCAGTTTGGAACTGTCAGTCAGATGATTTAAGACGTGCAAAAGTTGATCAATTTATTGGACAGCATTACTGCTCCTCACATGTGCGTTCATCTGTGTGCTGCATCAAGCAGGAAGTTTATTCACTATGCTGCCATTGAGCTTATTAGTTAGGCAACTCAAGTGATGATGATCAAGCAGGAAGGTATCCAAATGAAAGGTGTCTTCTCTGTGGACTTCATTTTGAAACTCTCCAGCATAATCCTTTTATAGTCTTCTGAAATGATTGTGTAATGGTAGCGTCCTTACTGTCTAGTTGTAGCAAGTATTGTTAGTGTAGTACCTTAGTGAAGTGTTGTGGTTTACCCTCACATGTAACAACCTGTAAACAGCTTTGTACAGTTAGCAACCTTATAGTGGTTGAAGCTTTGAGCTCAAGGGAAATCAGCTACGCAGCTGTATTTTCTCTTCTGTGAAAATGCGTACATACATGGATACAAGGAGAACTAAACTCATTTGTATCAGAGTTTTTTCATTCAACAAAAGTTCATCACTTCGTTGTCATATTCACTCTAAAACTTCTAGAAGTATTGACGTGACAAAGCTTCAATTTTTATTATAAGAACACAACTGCTCATCATAGAAGCCGACAACCAGAATTACGTATGCTTGCTCGATGTTTGTTTGACAAAGGCAAAGGGAGAGCATTTCTGAGGCTGATTTACTGAGCGAAAAACCTGTGCAATTGAATGCACCTTAATTATAAGTCAAATACCGTCTACTCTATTACTAGACAAATTCACAGAGGCTACAAGGAGCTGAAAATGGTCTCTTCTCGAATCATGTGTGCTGAAGCACATCATACAGCTTGTCCTAAAATGGATTGGTCAGTTCCAAAAAATGGTGCATCACTCCCCTGCAAGTTTTAGTAGCATCATTTGAAATGAATTCTACCAATTTGTTTGCTAGGCTACAATCAAGTTTCCAGTGTTAAACTAAAGTGCAAAGATACACTACCCTTCGATAATGGTGATCCACAAAAGCCCATCATTATTCATCTACAACTGACATCTACACCGAACTCGACCAAGTCATTACAGAATAGGCATTTTGAATTTGGCGGGAGGTTCTCCGAAGGAGGATAAAAGAAAAAGGGAACCGGCAAAGAATGGCCCAGCCCTGAGTAGCCCAACCCACGAAGGAACTGTAAGGGGGAAGCCTTGGTTCTAATATAATGTTTTGAGTTTCTTTATTTATACTTTTTAGTATGAAGAAAAATTTTTCATTTTTTGAAAAGCAGGAATCTTAATCTATCCAAATCGTTTTCATCCCTTAAAAATTTATTAGATTAATGCAAATCATGAATTGATTCCTACTAACTATCTTGTTTATGACGCAATTTCGATTTGAGATTATATATTATGCATTATAATTTAAAATTTCAATTTCTAATTCTCATTGCGTTTATTACTTTTTAATGGGTTTATTCAGCATAGAAAAATGTGCATTATAAAAGAGAAAATCAAATTAAAATACAAAGAGATGAGATAAATAGGCAGATAGAATATGCAAAAAGGGTGAGATAGGAAATGAAGAAAAGATCGAGGAGAGAATCAAGTTCTAATAAGAAGGTGGGATCAATGATAGAAATAGAAATGGTTAAAATAAGAGTAACATTCGGCCATGTCATTTGAGCTTTATGCAAAAGGATATGACGACAAACACAAACATAATTAAATTAATCCTAAAGGGCCAGCACGGATTGTACTAAGTTGAAAGTACTCCATAAATCTCTTTTTTTATTTCTTCATATCTTTTCTCTTTTACTATTTTAATTTTCCTTCCTTTATGTGTGTGAACTTTCTTTTCTTTTAAGCTTATTTATCCAACCACATGAAACTGCAAAACCCACGAATTATTACCAGCATTTACTAAGTTAATGTTCATACTTATAATGGTGTTTCTGAATTATTACCAGCACGAATACAACTGACATGCATTAATCATAGTACAGTGTAAGAACTGTGGGAGTAAGTATGGTCTCCATACAAAGCTAAGAGCTTAACTTGATCGATTGAAAGAAACATAAAGATATTAAATAAAGAGAAATGGATCCTACAAGACGCCACTTAAACCACTTTAGAGTTTAGAAAATAGGATCATTATCAACGGTTTCTTCAAAATAGTAAACACTATATTTTATTTTATTTTTTTTCTAGATATGCGATGTGTAGGTGTAATAAGTATAATATATTTAATTAAAAGAAGAAGAAGAAGAAGAAGAATCTATTCATATGCCGAAAGACTCATCAATACAGAATTAATGCTTCAATTGACTTGTAAAATTTATAATACAAATTGGAAAACTAACTTCATTAATGAAGAGAGTACAGACAGATTCTGGAATTTTGCTTCTTTTTTTTTGGTCACAACCAAATTTTTTTTATACCATTAGCAACAATCTAAATAGGCTCCAGTTTTAAGAGCTTTCTCGTTTGATTATTATCATTTATTTTTATGGGTTTTTTTTTATGGGGGGGTGGGGGTGGGATTACAGAGCATGCATGAAAATTCTAAGAAGCAGTAGAAAGTTAACAGAAGGGTGCGACTAAGTTGTGCATGCCAGCTTTGCTTGGTGCACATGCCACACCGAAATTGCCATGGACATCGTCCAAGTTCCACAATCCATCCCAGAGAATTTCCTCGTTGGAGGCCTCAGGAACTGAAGCATTGGCATTATTGAACATGTTGTATAACAAGCCATGCTCCTCTGCTGTGTTAGGATATACAGTGGCAATATCTTGCCTCATTTGAGGCACATATGGGACTTTGTTTTCGTTCTCATCAAGTAAGGACATGATCTTTTTCATGTCCAGTTGGTTTAGTTGCAGAAGCTGCTGCTGAGTCTGCTGCTGCTGCTGTTGCTGCTGCTGCTGAAATTGTTGCCTTTTCAAGAGACGATTTCTTGCTTTCTCCGAGTTTTCTGGAGAGAGTTTTGCTTTTTTCTTGAAATGGGTTCTCCAGTAATTCTTTATCTCATTATCTGTTCTTCCAGGCAAGCTTCTTGCAATTGTGGACCACCTGAATATTTTTAATTTTAAATAACAAAATTCCAAGTTAATTTTTTTGTTTAAAAGATTCAGAAGAAAACTCATAAACTAAAAGAGCAAAGATAATTCCAAAAGTGTTTACCTGTTTCCCCACCTAGCATGCAGCTCCAGGATAATGCTCTCTTCATGAGGAGTTATCTGTCCCCTCTTCAGGTCAGGCCTCAAGTAATTCACCCACCTCAATCTGCAGCTCTTCCCATTCCTTTTCAACCCTATATATTCAACCAAAACCAAAGAGAGTTGAGAAAAATAGGCATTACAAGAAGCCGTAGCTGACCACTAAAGGATAATGCACGGAGCAAGTTAATACCTGCAAGCCTCGCTACAGAGTTCCATCTCCCTTCACCATGCAGCCTTACATATTCAATAAGCAGCCTGTCTTCTTCAGCAGTCCAAGGACCCTTCCTCCAACCCTCTTCAATAAGGCCACCCCAGCCCAGGTGCCCTGCCATGACTCCCCAAGACATGTGAAAAATTAAAGGAGAAATTAAGACGCAAAACTAGCTGTTTAAGGTTTTTTAAGGTCTTTAAGTAAAGTTTCTTCGAAATTCTATGCTACTGGGGTCAGTGTTTATTGCCTATTTATATCTGCACTAAAGCCTTTCAGCTACTACTACATTCCATCACTTAATTTAGTGTCGCTATCAAATCATCCCTATCCTTTCTTCTCAATTCTCACGAGTTACCATCATCATTCACCATATTGACCAACGTACCCTCTCGTTTTTAGGGTTTTCAAAGGCCTGGCATGCCAATCAAGTGGCTGAGATTACATGATCAAGCCCCCTTCTAGAAATGTGGAAACCCTAATGAGCCCTATCCCACTACATGTGACACACAAGGGCATTTGGGAAATCCCAAAAATTGTCAAGGCATTGGGTGACAAGTCCTAATAAGGATCAAATCGAAAATTAGATTATATTTGCTTGATGCTAAAGTGAGACAAAAGAGAAAAGAGTGATATCATGGTGTTGTGCCACGTATGAACTAGGGCTTATGTATCTAGACATTAAAAACTAATAGCCCCAGAGCATAATCCAAGATTTAGGAGATTTTATAATAATAATAATATTAAAGTGGGTGGTGGAATTTTTTTTTTAAAACCTGAAAATTACTGGCGAACCAATGAGAGTTGACCATGTGTTGGTTTTAATGTGCTTTCTTGTTAAGGAGATCTTACCCTATGTAAGTCTAATATAAATATTAGTTTGTTGGATACCATTTTGGGTATTGGGGGTATTAAAATATGTATACTACTGATAGCTTTGGAACGTCAGCTTGGGGACAGGTGGAAGATTTTGGAAAGGAAGTGCCTGCGTGCAACTGTTGGGGTAATGTATTTTCCATGTTTTAACATCTAAGAGGCCATCTTTGATGAGTTGGTTATGCAGTGCAAACTCATTAGAGAAGAACCAGAACCAGAACCAGGTCCTCTGCTTCTATTAGATATAATTAAATAATCTTCTTCTTTTTTTTTCGGTTTTAAATGTTCCGAAATGATAATAAAAATTATCATCAAAATTCATGAATTATTTTTTAATTAATTAATCCCAATTTGTACGGATTTTTATTATTTATTTATTTATTTTAAAAAAGAAAAAAACAACAGCTAAGCATGTGGGGGGGGGAGGGGCATTTTAGTCATTTAAAATGAAAACACTTGTCCTTGTTAAAAATGATCCACAGCTAAGCATGTGTGCACTTTTAATCAAACTTAAAAAAAGAAAGGTGAATCAATTGAGATGTGATGTACTTGGGTTTTTTTATTGTTTAGGTGTCTTTTCAGAATAAGATTAGGATAAAGCAATTTGAGATCTCCTCCTGTAGGGTTAGATTCGCCATTTAATACCTCCATGGCAGGGACTTTTATGTCTTTTCTCATTACTTTCTAGAATGCACTCTGCTTTAACCATGATTATTACATCCATTCAATTTTTATTCGTTTCTAAAAAAACATGATATCTCAAGGGGTTGATTAGTCAAAGTGAGAGATATTTTGGGTGAGTCGGAACTTCACTAGCTAGTTGAGGAGGGTGTGGGCTATGTTTAACTACAGATATGGCATGCAGAGATCATGGATCATCTAGAAATAGAATGATTTTTCTAATCTTAATATCCTCATCTTCATTCCAGTTTTACAGTTCTGGGATCCATGCAAGTTGGCAGTGCAATCTGGGACAACTTGGACGCATTATAGGATGAACAGCTCAATTTTTTCTGGGTCGTCTCCATCACTCTCTATATAGTGGAATGCCCATTATTATTAAATCCTAAACCCTGAAGGGGGGGGGCTTTGGAGACTCAGAATGGAGCACTGCCTGTGGATTAATATTATATATTATAGAGTCAGGTAGGTAAAGGAGAAGAGAAGTGTGATTCTTGTGCATAGCGTTGACTGTATCTATCAAGGAAGGTAAAAAGAACATGGATAATTGATGAACTCGAACCAATGAGTCAAAAAAATTGAAAATTTCAATCGGTCTGACCATACCTGTAAAAACCCCACAATACAAACTTGCCCAATAGCAACTACTACTTGGTTAAGCAGTGTTAGTGGATCCTCGTGTGTTATAACTTTTCAGTGTCTTTTTTTATTATTACTCCAATTTATGTGTGTTATGGCATACGCAAAATCAAAAGCTTAAGCAGGCATAATCAATCAATTACACAGTGAATTCTCATCCTCCATTTCTATATATACATGAATTTCGAGTAGCACAATTACAAGATAATTAAGTACACTAATCTTCTATAATATTATTATAAAATAATGGATTATGTTATCCATAGAGACGATCAATAATGCCATTTAGAAACAAAGAGATGGGAATAAAATTCGGTGCACTATCACTATAGGGTAGGCATCCATTTTGAAGTATATAATAATAATAATTTCTCAATAAATGGGAAATATGTTTAAAAAAAATGCATAATTTTTATCATCTCTCGATCATTCCAAGTTCACAGTAGACATGAGTGATGAACCTTTAAACTTCCTTCACAGTTCACATCGAACACTTTCATTTGCGAAAGAGAAAGAGAAACCAAACTTGTTGTCGTCAAATAAAATCACTTGGGCTGTTGGGCAATACCGACCAATATCCCCTAATGTTTGCTTTTACTTGGACAGTGTTTGCTGACACTTATTAAAAGTGCTCAAATGCCTAAAACTAATAATAATAATAATAATTACAATTACGTGATCTTTATCCTTTACTTGCCATTTAATTAATTAATTAATTAATATTGTGAGCTGCTGCTACTTAGAGTTCTTGATGCCTTTCTTTTTTGACCATTCAGCATCAAGATAGTGCTCTACTCTGTGTCAATGGGTCAACCTTCGTCCAACCCAATTGCGGTAGGCTTACATTCTTGTCATCTCCTTTTCTTATTTCTTATGCTTACCATCACACGATTGATTAATCTTCCATTCCCAAACCAAAATGAAAGGGTGATTCGATTAATTATTTTTAGGTAAATCTAAATCTAAATCTAAAAAATAATTTCTCATTAATTATAAGAAATATGAGAGTAGTTTTTTCTACATAATTTTGAATTGACAATAAAATTCAGAAGAAAAAAAATGGAAGAGATTTCATTTTCATAACTTTTGGAGATTGGGTAAACAATGTTATCAATCAGTCACTTTAATCATTAAGTGTATGAAGTGGAGAAATGATAATTCCTACTTTGTGGTAATTGATTTCAGTCGAGACTTGTGCTTTTATCCACTCATGCACTCTTTCATTTTCTTACGCTGCCTAAATGACTCCTAGTACATAATATCATACTCTAAAAACAACATCAAATATAATCATGTCATATCAGCTAAATTGTTTTTGTATTAGAAACAGTTTGAACAATGTGAAATCCACATTCTCAGTTGAGTTTCAGCCCAACCCAGACCGCCTTGCCCTTCTTTAATGCTTTGGGTCTAAACCGGCCCATCTTCATCTTGTTGGATGCAGAACTATCTTATTATACATTAAACTACGTCGTTTAATGACGCAAACCATCTCCTTGATCATTCCCACGTAGTTTTGGTCCATAAGGACAAAGACTGGCGTCCTCTCCAAAACCCTAAACGATTTAACCGTTTAGCTGCTGCGCCACTTTGAATCAACCACATCCTGGTGTTCCATTGCTGTTTAGATTGAACCGAAAGAATCTTCAGCGACCATCGCCCACAAAGAAAAAGGTATCCTTTTTTTTTTTTTTGAGGAAATCAATTCGAAATAGATTCAAAAGTTTCCCCAATTCGAATCGCTATATATTTAGCTAAATTTTCTAAATTAAACTTATTGTTTGGTTCTGTATATTTATGTCTATGTATACATGTATTTAGATGAGTTCTAAAATGGGGGAATAGATAACACTTTCTAATGCCTTGGCAGAGAACTGATTGAGGGTT
>CAOGCB010132043.1:0-22062 GCA_948266635.1 Cnidoscolus chayamansa
TTAAAAGAGTAAGGTTAAAGAGAGTGTAGTGTACCTGATTGAGGAGTCTTCCACTGCGAAGCTTCAGCTTGGATTGATTGATTTTAACAATTAAGAGTGATCACAGATCAAAGAATAATGCAACAATTTATGCACTAGGGAAAGCAGTAAAGAATTGCTGGAAAGCAAGGAGGGAGAGTGATCGCCGACAACTCAAGGCAGGTGTACCTCAGAATGGAGGCCGGGGGCTCTTTTTATAGCCAAAATCGATGGGAGTGCGGCTATGACCGCACTGGGCTGCGGTTGCAACCGCACTAGGGCTGCGGTTGTAACCGTGGTGCCCCTGCGGTTATGACCGCATGAATCCTGCGGTTATGACCGCAGGGAGGATCCTGCGGTTGTGACCGCAGGGCTCCTGCGGTTGTGACCGTAGGGAGCTGCGGTTGTGGCCGCAGATGGGCTGATTTTTGCTCGGTTTTCGTTCCAAGGCTTTTTTCATGAGTTCTATGTCATTTTGAGTACCATATTGACATATTTTTGAGATGATTTTATGTCGGGTGCTGCCCGGCTTAGACTGTTTTACAGTCTAGAAAAATGGGTTTTCCGAATCTCAAAATTCGAGTATTCACACTAGGATACTATGGATACATAGGGTATGTTGGATACTGTGGGTAATATGGTGGGTAAGGCATCAATGGAGGGAAAGGCATTTGACTCAAGTACCTTGACCTATCATTGGACTAGTACACATAACCAGTCCCATGGCTGTGTTCGAATTGAGGAGGTTCATAATATGGCTTGGTAGCATCTCCAAATCCCCTTTAATAACCTCCGATACCCATTCCTAAACTTGCATCTCTTCTCTGTTGTTCCTCTACATTAGCCGCCAGAGGATCCCCTACAAATCTCCTTGCAGACTCGGTGCTTTCTCAACGTACATCAAAAAATCTCCTGGGAACCCTTGATGACTCACCCCTAAAGTTGTTACTCACTCTTCGCCTTAATATAGAGGTGATCGGGATATTCTCCATTCCCTCATTCTTAGGAAAAGCTCGTGTTAAATGAGCATATCTCCTTGATCTTCTCATTTTTGCTTCTATTAAGAAGATAAATAGGTCATCATTACATAAAGTTCACGTGTTTCCACATGAACTCACATTCATCTCATAACATTTAACGTACTTGTACATTATAGTACATGCAACATACATTTTATATCATATCATGCACTTAAACATTCACAGTACATGGCATAACATTTCATTATTGACTATTACTCCTTATCAGACATCTTATGTTGTTTGCCCTTAAATATCCTATAGACATCATTCACTTATAGTACATGCAACATACATTTTATATCATATCATGCACTTAAACATTCACAATACATGGCATAACATTTCATTGTTGACTCTTACTCCTTATCGGACATCCTATGTTGTTTGCCCTCAAATATCCTATAGACATCATTCACTTACTCTTAGGTCCAATCATAGGAACCTTGTGCTCTAATACTACTATGTAATAGCCCGACCGTACTAGACCACTACCTGTGTTAGAATTTCAACCACTTGAAGGTGATCGAAATCCTAATAAACCTACATGTCATCATAGTCTTTTCTACGTCATAATGTTTTTACTTTTCTTTTCTTTTCTTTTCTTACATTTCATTTCATCATATTATCATTTATTATGCATTCGTTCAGTCACTTTCATTCATTCTCACTGCTGCATGAATACAATCTACATGTACATTTCATAACATTTATATCATACATCAATACATAACTACCATGGCATAAGGAATTATGTGAAAAAATATAAAATCCTTCACCACAATGTGACCATACATACTCATACCAAGCCATACATAGTTATGTTCATACTCTTACATGTTTGTTACATTTCATAAGCTAAGGTAGCAGCAACTAATACATATTCAGTCCAGACCCATCTTTTCGAGTCATCATCTCAACCCTATGAAAAATAGATAAAGGGAGAGGGATGGGGGAATAGGCATAAAAGCAATGTGAGCTATTTTGAATTAGCTTCGTGAGTAGACATAAAAAAACAATATACATTAAAAAAAATCATTTTTCATGCTAGTGTAATGCATTATAGACAAATATTTCACGTAATTTTGCA
Organism: Cnidoscolus chayamansa; assembly: GCA_948266635.1. Lineage (NCBI taxonomy): Eukaryota > Viridiplantae > Streptophyta > Magnoliopsida > Malpighiales > Euphorbiaceae > Cnidoscolus > Cnidoscolus chayamansa. The sequence continues at coordinate 2,128 of CAOGCB010132043.1, forward strand.
AGTAAGGTGAATTTGTCTCCATAGACTTCAGTGTCAAGTAGCCAAGATAACACCTCAAGACATCATTAACATGAATCCCGAGCAACTGAAGTGTACCCTTGGGCCAATGATTCAAGCAGCCGAAACATACTTTCAGACCAACATTTACCATTTAGTATAGTGCCAAAAAGCTCCTTTTGGCTATTTTGGTCTTACCATATACCGGTGCCAAGTAGCTCCTTTTATCCAACTTGATCACTCATATATTACCTTTCATTCCATCAATTCATCATTCATTTCTTTGAAGTCTATGGTTCATCCAGTACTCATCGAGTCATTCATAACACAAAATTTATGCAATGCAACATTTATCATGAAGCTAATGCAGCATCTTGCATTATGATGCATGCTCATGCTATAAAACATTATTTGTCATGCATTTAAAAGTGTTTAACATCTACTTACCTGGAAAATTTCATCTTCAAAATAATCTAATCTACTGCTACCTCTAATTATTTGAGTTCGGCCCTATATTGACAGACTTTGAATTATAAACAATACATATACTCCCTTTCTATACTCTAAGACAGATTCTCATACTTCCCCATGTATTATTTATTTACTTATGAGTTACTGTTCAGTTATCCTAGGTACTTTAGTTTTAAACTGAGTGATACTATTCACTCTTCTATGGTTTCTATGTTATTTCTCTACTTAGTAGTGTAATGCATGGATTGCACCCCTTATTACCAAACCATAACTTTGTACTGACTGATACTCTTTAAGTATCCTTCGGTACTATCTTAACTTTGTATTATGGATGCCTCGATTACATCCATTAGCTATTGAGTCATCTCGTTGACTTAGTCAACTAATGTCTCAGATCCTTCATTTCATTCTTTATCCTTTATCGAGTTAGGAAAATGTCTCGATAGCACCTTCCGGCTACCTTCATATTTCCCTCTTTCTAAGTCATTTTGTTGACCAAGTCAACCAAATGTCTCGACTACTATTTACTTATTCTTTATTCTTTATTCATTTATCTATTCTTTCATTCCTTTCCTAGTCATAAAATGCCTTTGTTTTACCCTTCAATCATCGATATGACTTGGTCCTGAAACTAGTTTCATAGTGACCAGATTATCATACCGGTAACCAGAAATTGAGTTCTACCCAAAAGGTCAGAACTTGCTCTTAGGTCCTTCCAATCAACCAATATACATTTTCATGCATATTTTCACTTGGAAACACCTCATTCAACCTCATTCAACATCATTTAACCTTAATAACATCATTATAATGCCTAAATTGCATTTTAACATCATCTTTTCATGCATATCATCGTTCATCATCTCTCATTCTCAACATTTCTGCAACTTCATCAATTCACATAAACTTTATCAAACTTAACATGCAATCATGTATTTTTGTCCTCTAACTTATTTACATATATTTCATTCCATGTAAACTACATAGAACATGCATTAATCCTTTTCCATTAATGATCGGTTCTATGCCGAAACTTGAAATTTCATGAACATTTCTTAAACATGGTCTAATCCTTCATGCATGACCTATTTTTCAATTATCTAACCCAAAACAAGTTGGAATTAATTCAAATAACTTGTTCTGAAGGCGATCAATAAAGGAGAACTCAATTTCTTCAAGTTCTCACTAGTGTCCCATTCTTCTAGCTGTTGGAGCTTTAGTCCAACTTACATTTTTCCTTTTGTTTCTTAGTGGATTCACAGTCCCTTAACACTCCTCCATTCAATCTTAAATGTCTTTGAAGTATTTAGGCACTTTTCACTTTACTAAAAAAGGTTTCTTTGAAGAAGCCATCTCTTACCAGGGCCATCTCCCTTTTAAAGGGAGGTGGTTTGATCTTTGGCATGGACACCGAACTGTTGATTAGATTCTAAGCCTACATGTCTCACCATTTTACCATTTTGCCCTTATATGCATTTCATTTTCCTTTTTGTCATTTTCATTTTTAATTTTTATGACATGTTTCTTTGATATATTTACCCTTATTCACTTTTTCGCCCCAGTTTCTTAATATTTTGAGAATATTCTAGCCTGAAAATGTGAATTCTGGTCAGGGCTACTACTAATGTTGCAATCTTGATCACTCGAAGGTGACCAAAACCCTAACAAGCTGTAAGCATTACATAACATTATATATTACATTTTCCTTTCCATTAACATTGTCATAAACATTAACATGACATGTAACATAATGTCATTGTTAAAGTAAGGTCTTATGTATTTATAAGATTTAGGTACAACATAAACTTAAGGAATAATTAAATTCCTAGTACAGGTATCTTACATATACCTTTACACATCATCGAAATAACCATCATCTTAAGTACCATAAAACCAACATAAACATTTCTAATACATGAGACCATAAAAACATATCCTTTTAACATCATTTTTAACATTAAACGTTTTACATATCCTAGGGGCAAAACACATAATTACATCATAGTAATACGTTTGAGCTACCCAGCGTTTTTCTATACATCCTACATACCTATGAAAAATGAGATTGAGAATTAGGGATGGGATGGTAGAAGATAAAATAGATAAGCTATCTTGAGATAACTTTGTGAGCAAATACAAAAAACATATACTTAAAACATATTTTGTGTGCTTGTGTACATAAAACATCATCAAATATTTCACCTTAGGTAAATATTATCACCAAGATCCCTCAGTAGATCCAATTAGCAATCCATCTTCTTGGAACTACTAAAAATATAAACATCTGCCAGAAGCTCCTTTCAGCCATCTAGGACTTACCATATCCTAAACATATTATAGATATCCCATGAAACGTCCCAACCTCTCTTGTGTTTCTTCTGTGAGACAGTCTATGGTACATCCCGAAGGACATGTCAAGCAGACAATACAAACATATATGAGAGACATTCCTAGGGATATAAACCATGAGTCATCATAAACATTAACATATGGGAATGAGGGTCATCCAATACTACCTTTCACATAACATGTAATCAATATAATGCAACATATCTCATGATCTAATGCAAAATAACCTATAATAGTCATCATGCTTAAGCATGCCATAAATATTTATTTTCTATATCATAAAACATTTAGTGAGTATCCACTCACCTAGAACTTAGACATGCTTGACAAATTCTCATTTCATCATTGGAGTTCCTGAGTTATGGAGTCTGATCTTATATTTTGGACTTCGGATTAGAGGCTCAACATTAACCTTAAAACTTACTTTAAATAATCCAATAAATCCCCAATTAACATCACATAAACATAGTATAAATAGTCTTTGCAACTTAAGTTTGAGTTGCTGGACATATGACTTTCGTCGGTGGGTTCGGCGGTCGAAAGTCATCCTTATAAAGACTAAAGTCTACTTTTGACGGCCGAAGTTAGATTTCAGCTGCCTATGTTGAATTGCTTCCAATTTTGATAGCCTAACCTTATTTTAGGCTATCAAACCTGGGTTTTGGCAGTGACCAACACCTCGATTCCTTGTATGATTGTCATGTCAAACCTACAAATTCAACTCAATTGGACTTCTATAACTTCAAACATTTCCTATCAACTTTAATAAAAAATATCAACTCATTTTCATCAACATGCATTCATCAATTTATTATATTCACATGTTCTTCCATAACTTTCATAAATCTAAACATATGATTTTTTTTTACCATTTTCAATTCTAGTCACATGCAACATTATTTTTGACCTTCTAGTACTTATTCAACATCTCATTTCACTATTTAAACATGCATAATCACTATTTTTCATTACTTTGTTAATCCCTTAGAACTTAACCTAAATTCCATTGCATGTCAATGTTCTTCCATTTAATCATCATTTTACATCTTACTAACCTGGATTGTATCTTTGAACTTGCGGGATTCGGATTGAAATTCCTCTAATCCTTAGCCAACCTCTCTTTTCCACTTTTTTCCTTTCCTTCTACAATATCCTTCACTTTAATGCCTTAGATTCATTTATGAATTAACCTTTTTCTTCATTCTTGCTTTAACTTATTTGAGTTTGAGGTCTTGAGATTCTATGAGGTTTAAGAGAAAATGAAGAAGAATGTGAAGCTTGCCAAAAGTTTCATTTTGACCGGCTATCTCTACTATTTATAGTAGAGGTGACAAACTAGTTTCGGCGGATTAATTCTTAAGTTTGGTGGCCGAACTTGGCCTAGATGGCCCAACTTGGTCCTCTAGGCCTGTCCTGGCCAAACTTCACTTTCATCCCTCAACTTTTCCAACTTTTCATCTTAGTCCTTGAAATTTACATTTTAATACTCTAAGTGTTTTAACTTGACATTTTAACTCCTAATCACTATTCCAACCTGATTTTTAAATATTCCATGAATATTCTGGTTGGGAACTTCGAATCTGACATCGAAAAATTATCGAGTATTACAAGGTACATTATATAGCATCTTTGAACTCTTTAAATTTGTGTGCAATCATCATAACCTTTTAAAGAAAGAAAGCAACTAAACCTAAACTTCTCACATATACACTTGCGTAAAACTCAAACTAAACCTAATATTGTCTTTAGAAGAAATCAAGGCTTGGTGTTAGAATCAATGTGTCTAAGCCCCAAGTTCTCAATCAAAGTCTTTAAAGTCTCTATATTCAAAACAAACCAAAAAAAAAAACTTTTAGGTTTTATCATCTTCTCCAAGAAACTTCAAAGAGTTTAAACTCACTTGTGCATAGAACGAAAAGAATTTTTTTTTTCCTCCATTTTTGTGTTTGGAAGAATTTATATATGTTGAGAGTATAGGTTAGGTAGGAAAATATATGTTAGTTATAAACTCTTGACAATCCTCCCTTCACAACCTAGCTTTTTGGAGGTGAGTTAGGTTCGGTCTATATTCTTAACATGGTATCAGAATCTCTAATATGCTATTAAGCCTCTATATATTAGGGTTGCAGCACCAACAGATTATTATAATTGGGCTCAAGTTGGATCTTGAAAAAAGAAAAAATTAAAAGTTGAATGCTAATTATGTGGTTGCACTTGATGAAGGAATATTGAAAATTACCTCCCGTAGAGTTTTAGTCATCCACAAGGCTGGTAAAATTGAGCTCGTATTGGGTCATAAAAAATTATTGTCAAGTGCAAAGTTGCATTTCAGGAGAGAATGTGAGAATATGAATTACACATCAGTAAAGTAGAAAAAATATATGCGAGTTATAAAGTTTTGACAATGTTCTCTTCACAAGCTAGTTTTTGGAAGTGAGGTAGACTCAATCTACATTCTTAATTATATCCAACAAATATTTTATTTGTAAATTAAAATTCCAATGCTTGAAATTTGTTGGGTGTTATAGAGTATTATAAGTTAAGTCTTGTAGAAAGAATGTTTAATATGTTTCATTTCCATACTCACTATCTCGAACACAAACTAAAACAAGCTGGTAAATAGGAAAAAAAAAAAAACAAAAAAAAGACATTTGCTAAAGTAAAGTCATCACATCCTTCCTAAAAGTATTATTATTATTATCTTAGTAATCAATTGTTAGATATCAATAATTCGCTACATTTAATCGTCAACCCAAATATGCCTTAGGTAATGTTTTTGAGTAAATAAAATTTAAACTAAATGTCTAAAATGAAAAAGAGAAAAAAGAGTATATTGAATAAAAATGATTGAAACTAATTGATTTTTTTTTTATAATGGAGGAATCAAATAATTATTAATTTTATTAAATATATAAATTTATATATCGATTTTCTTATACCCATTTCATGTAGGCACCACTTCTTTCATTTTTCATCCATCCTATATTACATGCTATTTTAGATTATATATAATTTATTTGTTAACTTTTAATAAAAATATCTATTTAGTATATAGTAAAATTACAATTTATTAATTTCAAAAATAAATTACGAATAGAAATAAAATTATTTATTAAATTATGTTAATTATTTTTAATTAAATATTACAATATCTATTTATTTTTGTTGGAGGGATTATAACGTATAAAAAAGTAAAATAATTTTTTATGATGACAAAAAAAAAAAGGGCTGATAGCTTTGTGTCTACCATACATAAAAACGGAAGTCGTATTGTACGTCACTCGATCGTTATGAGGATTGGGTAATTAGTTTCTTGGGAACTGAAAAAGAAAATAATTGGTTTGAAGATTGCCACGTTTTATACCAAATGCAAACGTGGAGAGAAATTATTAGAGGCTCTAAAATCGATGCATATTACACATAAACATGTGCGATCTGTAAAGATAGGATAAGCTTTAGACGGCCGTTGTCTGTACCTTTAGATATTGGAGAAACACGTGTCAATTTCTTCAGATCACGTGTGTTTCTTCCTTTGTCCACTTTTTCAATATGCCGTAAAATTAATGGCATGCTTTAAATATTTAATTATTTGTATTTTTTTTAATTTAAATATTTATTTATATTATAAAATTAACTTTTATATAAAATTAAAATTACACTAAAAAATAAAAATAAAAAATAAATATATTGTTTCTAAATTAATAATTGATTATTAATTTAAATAGTTGATAAATAATTATTAATTATTTTTATATAATTTAATTTAAAATTTTTTATAATATTATAATAAATAAATTAACTTAACATTTAATAAAAATAAAAACTTATTATTCAAATTTAAATAATTAAACATTGGCATTATATTTTGAATATTAAATATTATTATTTTTTAAAAAATAATAATGAAAAAGATAAAAATAATATTTTATTTTAAAATTACATATAAATATAAAAAAAGTATTTTATTATTTAATAATATAAACAAACAATATATTTCATTTGTATAAAAAATTGAGGCAATTTCAGTGTAATAAAAATTTATGAATTAATTAAATGTGGAATTTAAAATGTTCAAAGAAAAGTAATGAGAAAACAAAATGAAACATATAATCACAATTATTCCCTTTCATTTTTTAAATAAAATATAATTATACTTTTTCAATTATTTTTTCAGCTTTGATATCTGTTTCTACACGCAAAAAATAATATAGTCAAGTATTAATAACAATCACTCCAATGTTCCAATCATAAATATTAAAAAAAATCTCAAAAATTTCTTTATTTACGATAAATTACTACTATGTTCTTATATGGTTTAATTTTATTTTTATTTGACTTTATATTTTTACAATTATATTAAAATATCATCAAATTTAAAAAAAAATAAATTACTTTTATTTAAAATATAATTTTTATTTTTATATAATTATATTTATCTACACCAACATACTTAGCAAGAAAAGAAGAGAGAAAAAAGAAACTGTGTATCACAAAATGGAACGGAATTCATCATTTTCGTTATCAACTACAAATACAAAGTGTCAGACCCCTTATCATCCACCATTATACAATACCAAAAATCGCAATTCATTAATGCTGAAATCAACATTCACTTTTATCTTTTTAAGATTTCTTTCAAAATCACTACTATTATCAAATTTCAATCATACTTTATCATTACAAAGTCTTCACTTAATCTGCACTATCTATTCACTAAAATTCATATTGTCTCATTTTCAATGTACTGTTTTCTTTTTAAATCAAAATCATAGTCCAATAATTTAATAGACAAAATACTATCGAATTTTAATTTAATTTATTATATCAAAATATAAAATTATATTTTAAGTAAGATGATTTAGTTTTTTTTAATAATTAATAAAAAATCATATATTTTAATAGATAAAATTAAAATTCAAAAATATTTTAATATAATTATAAAAATACATGATCAAAATAAGAATAGAGTTAAATCATATCCCCCTTAATTCTTAAAATATTTATTGATTTAAGTTTTGGAATAAATGTCATTATTAAATAACTAACCCCCTTTATAGGCATACATCATCAAGCACAGGTTGTAGATTTTCACACAGGTGAAAAATATGTGTTATGATGGCTTAATAAGTGGCGTGTTATAGGCGTAGAATAGTTTATATTTATTTATTTTACCTAATCCTAAGCAGACATAACATGAAAAGGAGCAAGATATGGACGCTACAAATTGGAATGGCCTACAAGCCAATCCAATCCGTCTCTAAGATGCATTTTATACTAAAAATTAAGTTTCACAGTCACCAAAACTAATTTATTTAATTAATTTTTCTACTTTAATTTAAAAAACTATAAAATTACTATATTAAACATTACAATTGGGTACTTTTTTTCTCTTTCAATTTTAAATATTATTATAATTCCACTTCAAAAGGTACTGACCGCCATTTAGTAATAATTTATTTAGTAATAATTTATAGACAGTCGCTATTTTTATACTTTTTTCATTTAAAAATACTATCGTTATTTTATTCATTCATAATTATCCACCACTCTTTTTTCCGTTGGTAATTTCACCAGTAATCTGTATAAATATTCAGTAATTACTAATTATATTATTGTCATTGATAATTTTCATAGTTATTATTTAATTTTTCTTATAGTTTTAAATTAAAGGCCTAAAGTAATCTAATTAATGGCTATTAAAAGATAATTAAATATTTACATAAATTTATATTTAAAATTTAAATTTCTGAACAATCAACCTAAATTTTTTTCCAATTTATCAGAATTATAGTGAAAGGAATAAATTAAATTTAGAAAATTAACAGTAAAATACAATGTAGACTATAAAATTTTATTTAATTATATATATTCTAGATTAATAAAAATTTGAAATATTAACAGAATAAAACTTTATATACTAAAGGTTACAGTTTCTTTTTTATTTTATTTAATAATATTAATATTACATAAAGGGGAATAAAAAAGAATACATGTACATAGCATATGATTGTGTTGAGTATAAGTATTGTTAGAAGTATGTTCTAAAGCATAAATCCGTGGATATTTCACTTTCAAGGAGTTGAAAATATGAGCAATAGAACAATGGAGATCAATATGCTAAATTCGTTCATGGTTGATGATATATTACTAAGTATAATTTATTAGGATATAATGTCACATCTTTTTATCTCCATATATAAGTATAAGATATTAGTAAAATGTGGAATCGTGAATGTTATATTATAAGATATGTGATGTTCAGAGATATAAAATGAACACTTATGTGATAAATATATTCAACATGTGTAACTTAGACTATTCATATATGGAGTTTACTTCTGAGCTACATGTATAGTTTTAATATCATCTCCTTTTTTGATGTGGGCTTAGTGGTACCCGACTGAAGGTCTAATTTTCCAAAAAATTGCTTAACTCAACTATCAAATAACTCCCCAATTAGTAGGATTAGATATCCATACTCCCTAGTTAATAGCATTAAAATGCTATCTTGCTTCATTTGGAAGTATAACACTTTACACTTTTTTAATGTCGAATTTCAAAATTTCGATCTGAATATTCGTAAAATATTTTAAAACTAGGCTAGAATAGCGAATAGGTTCTAAAATGTAAATTTAAAAATGTAAAAGGACGAAAACGCAAAGTTAAAAATGTTTGAGGATTTAAATAGAAAATTGGAGGAATACAAAAGACTAAGTGTGAAATTTAGCAAATGATGGCACAAGTATACGAGTTAGGGAAACCAAACCAAAAGTTTAGGTCCCCAAGCCAAGAACTAAACTACTCTCATTATATAACTGAGAGGGTCACGGTGGAGATGAGTTTGGAATCCTAAAATATTTTCTCTCTTTCTCTCTAAAAGCATAGTGTTGGCAGTTTAAAATCAAGAGTAAGAAAGAGAGAAGTTGAGCAGGAGTGTAGAAATCAAAGAAAAGATGAAGGGATTGTTTTGGGAGGTGGCAAATCAAGAGATCCCGCCACTTAAACAAGATCACCAGCAAATCTTGAAGGATTCGCAATCCCATCCATTGATCATCCTCAAATAGGTTAGTAAACATGATTCTTAACTTGTTTTGGAGTAATGGGAGTTTAATCTAAGCTACAAATTTATGCAGAACCCTAGACTAATATGTAATCGAAAATCCCATCACACAATGAAAATCGAAAAGATTAAATTCAATGGTTATTCTACTACACCCTTGAATAATGAATAAAGAATAATATAGATAATCAAATAAGAAACAAGAATGGAATCGCTATGAAATTACTAACCTCAATAAGAATCCAATTCTTGGAGCAACACAAAGTTAACCAAATTTTGTACTAGAATTTTATTAACTAGTAAAATAATAGTTATTCACAAAAAAGAGTTGTTTGTGGCTGCCATATTGTGGTCTTTTTATAGCCCATAAACCCTAAACCTATATAGGAAGGTTTCCCTTGGTTAAAAAGTCTACTTCTTACTAAATAGATATCATATTCCTATTTTAAATAAGTACATTAATGGGCTAGATGAGTTTGACAAGTAAAAAGGCCTAATCAACATTAAAACAAGCCCAATTGAATACTAAAATAAAAAATAACAAATTTGGCTATTGGTAGTTCCAACCATAGATGCTACACGCTCTAAAAGAAGTCACATGACAATTTGCCATGGTGGTCATGTTGGCTACTCTTCTTGATTCTTTACTACTTTGCTTCAAGTAGGTTCACGAGCATTTTATCTTGAAAATTATCATATGATGCAAAATTAGGCTTTTCTTTACATGCGTTAACTTTGTCACAAACAGCTTGTTGCACTAAGTGTTGAAGTGACATTTTAATATTTTTCGCTCAAGCCCTCGTAATAGTTTCAAGAGGCAAAGTAATGTTGTTGTCCACTTTTTTGCTCATGTGTGAAGCATGAACCATATCTGCATCAACTCCTCCCTCCTTAAAAAGTTTCATCCTTAAATTTGCAACATTAAAAGGAGATATATCAATAACATTAATAGTAGCTAAGATAGAATACTCATCTAGTACATTGATGCAGTAGGCATTATTGTTTATACATTCCAACACTTGGAATGGACTATCTCCTTCCAGATCTAACTTGGATTCCCTTCGTTTAGGAAATCACTATTTCTGAAGATGTACCAAAATAATATCGTGAGGATCAAAGATCATTTGGTGTCATCTATGATTAGTCTTCTCCATGTACACATTATTCTCATTCACTATATGCTCTTTTCCTTCTCTTATATGGTTCACATTGTCTTCGCTTTATTCTTTCCATATGAGCTACCAATTTCACTTAAAGAAAGTGATGACAAATCTAAAACTGTTAAAGGGCTAAATCTATACACAATCTCAAAAGGTGAATAACTTGTAGAAGAATACCCAGTATGATTATATGTAAATTCAAGTAATGGTAAGTAATCCTTCCAAGTTTTCAAAATTTTCCCTACAACATGTTGTAGTATCCTTATAGTCCTATTAACAACCTTTGTTTGTACATCAATTTGTAGGTGAGAAATAATGGAAAACAAAATTTTTATGCCTAGTTTACCTAATAAGACCCTCCAAAATTATACCAAGAACTTTAAATCCTAATAAAAAATAAGGGTGCTAGGGACTCTATAGATGCAAACCACTTATCTAAAGAATAAACCAGGAATAAATGTGGCAACATTAGTTTTATGACATGCAATAAAATGCACCATTTTGATAAACCTATCTACTACCATAAATATGTTGTCTCTACCTTTTCTAGACCTTGGTAAAGCCCACCCAAAATCAATAGAAATATCAATCCAAGGTTCCATAAGAATATGTAATGGTGTGTAAAGACCATGTATCATAGATTTGGACTTAGCATGTTGAAACAATTATATTGACAACAAACTCTTTCAATATTCCTATGCATGTGCTGCCAATAAAAATGTTTAGAAAACATGTCCAATGTCTTATGCAACCAAAATGACCCATTATACCTCCACTATATGACTCATGCCTAAGGAACTCATAAACAAAACATGAAAGCACACAAAGTTGACTACCATGAAATAGAAATACATAATGCCTATAGAACTTCTGAAATGCAACATACTCACATGCATGGTATACAATTCTAGGGTTATTGTTAGAGGTATACAATTCTTTCAGGTGTTCAAAATCCAGCAACTTAGAGCTACGTGTAGACAGTAAGTCATACCTTTGGGATAATGCACCTGTGACCATGTTATCCTTTCCAATCTTGTATTAGATCACATATTGAAAAGCTTCAATGAGTCCCACCCACTTCACGTGGTGCTTACTCAACTTAGTTTATCCTAATAAATAGAGTTCCTTACCATAGGTGGAATAATATATTTGTGCCCCATTCAATTGCTTACTAAAATATACAATGGGATGCCTATCCTGCATCAAAAAAAAAATCCTAATCACAACCCTAAGATAGAACTTTCAATTTCAAATGTTTTATCAAAATTGGGTAAACATAAAATAGGAGCAAATATAATTTTATCTTTCAAAGTTCTAAATGCATGCTCATGTTTCTTTGCCCATTTAAAACCCACATCTTTCTCCACTATACCTAATCGCTTCTCGCAAAATACTTCTAAAACTAAATTAACATGCATAATATGTTCATCATAAGATTTGATGTAAATCAAAATATCATCAAAATACACAATAACAAATTTTCTTACGAACTTTTGTAAAACACGATTCATCAATTGCATAAACATGCTAGGTGCACTGGCTAAGACAAAAGGCATCCCCATCCATTCATACAAACCATGATTTGTCTTAAATCCAATTTTCCCCTCATCACCTAGTTTGATTTTATTTTGGTCACGTCCACTCTTCAAGTAAATTTTAGAGAAAATACATGTATCATGCAATTTATCCAAAATGTCATCTAACCTAGGGATAGGGTAGTGATACTTTACAGTGATTTTATTTACTGCTCGGTAATCGACGCACATTCTCCAAGTTTCAACCTTATTATGCAATAGTAGCACTGATACAAAATATATTTGGTGTCTAAAGCCTCACTAAGGTAGAAAGCCCTTAGGCATGTTCTCAATGATCGACACCACCAAGATATTGCAAAAGAGAAACAAACACACTAGGCAAATATCAGTTAAGATTAGTCAAAGTCAAAAGACTCCTCCGAAACTGTATTAACACTAATGCTCTCTTACCAAAATAGGCTCTCTTGAGATCCCTCTATATTAAATAGAAATTTCCTTTGTCAACAATATCAGTCTTGTTTTCCCTCATTAAACTTTTCTCTCTTGTGCATCCCTCTTTTTTTCCTCTCTCTCGCAATCACTCACCATTGGGCAAGTTATTTGATTATTTTCACTCTTGGCCTCTTTTCTCTCATTCTTTTCACTTTTATTTTCCACACAGCTCAAAGTCCCTTCTATAGCTTTTATTGATTTTAATTGATCTTTGTCCGCTTCTTCATAATGTAAAGTAGCGAAAGTGGATGTCTTGTCATAAAAAATCTCTTCTATAACTTGAATATTAAATGGTGGTTCATCCACAATAGCATCTTTGATTTCTTCGTTAATGTTATTTGATGAAATAGACGTAGATCCTTCACTACTTTCAGGTTCATACTCAATCTCATCACAAATGTATTCTTTTCAACCTCTTGATTAGAACAACCTTCCTCCATCTTAGCCTACTTCTCATCACCATCAGGTTAGTATAGTGGACTAGATTTCCTCCTCTTTTCTATCTTTATTTGTCTATCCATTATCTGCATCGATCGAATGTATCCCTCATTCCACTTGTCCAGGCCTACAAAAACTTCCTTCCTTCCTTTTAGACATTGTAAAGAATTGCAAAAATATAGTTAGAACAAAAATATTTCTTCACAATCACTCCTTTACGTATTTACTCTCAAGAGAATATTTTGCTCGTGTTTTGTTCAAAAGTTGGCTTTTACCCTCTTATGAACTCACAACTCAAGCATTTTACCTCTTAATGTTCAATCTGCATCGATTGAATGTATCCCTTATTCATCTTCAAAACTACTCACCTATCCTTTCTTATAAATACCAGTCATAACAAGAAGAAGATAATCATTAATAAGGAGAATTCTACAACACAAAAATCAGAAGGAATACACTTTGGAAAAAGTTGACTAACGTCACTTTTATTGTTCGTGCCATAAACATATCAAGGAGTTCCTTGAGGTTTGATTTCTTTTATTTTCTCTTGTTCATTAAGACTCCTTGTATGTTGCTCTTAGTTATTCTATACTCAAAACAACGTTGTAATGACGATATTCTTAATGAAAGTTTCTTTAAAGTTATCTTTTGATCTTTGTTTAATTCAAATAACTGGTATTATATTCTCAAAAGGGAATAATTCAGTTATATCAAAGAGGTAGAATTTATTTAAACACACTACATGTTTTAAGTAAGTTGCATTTCGAGTCATTAACTTTGTTTATCGAAATTAATTCTCGCTTATTGCAATAATCAAAGAATAAGATTTAGGATTAATCTTTGGTAGAATAAGGCATTTGATGTATGTAGAAATACATATAAAAAAATTGAGTAATCCTATACCGAAAGGTTGGATTATATTTTACCAAGTGCATTTAAAGAAACACTTATTGCATGGATACATGTTTTGTTTAAAGGGGAGAACATCTTAGGCATGATCAATAACCCTAAGTAGGTTGTTGTAACTCCTATTTAATTAAGTTATTTAGTATATTCAATACAATTAGAAGTAGAATAATATATTCAATTGAAGTTTTATTATTGTAAACATAAATGTTAAGAATAAGTAGCAAGTGGACATAACTTGTTCCTCGTTGGAACAATCTTTTTATTACTATGTTGCGATCCATATACTTGCGGGTAAATCAGGCAACATAGTGGGATTATAAAACTTAAAGCCCCTAATATGCTCATAATCCACATTATAATAAATATCATTATTGAGTTAAAAAAATAGTAAACAAGATACCGAACACAATATTAATAATTTTATCTTTGGACAACCGAGTCTAATATTGAGAACTATGGAATCCCACTATGGAATCCCATTATTGAGTTTTCTTTATCATTGCTCTAATAGTGACTCTAGGTGCAGAAAATGAATGAGCAATCCCTTCCTTAGAGCAATATTCATTAAACATACTATTTTCAAACTCCTTCCCATGGTTACTTCTAAACGAGATAATATTGAGTTCCTTTTCATTTTTTACTATTTTACTAAAATTTTCAAACACATCAAATATTTCATCCTTATGTGACAGAAAGAACACCCAAGTATACCTAGAATAGTCATCAACAATTATAAAGGCATAAGCTTTGCCTCCTAGACTTACTGGGGTGATTAGTCTAAATAAATCCAAATGTAGCAATTCTAGTATTTTTGAGTTTATGATTGTATTATTGGGTTCAAACTGGTTCTAGTTTGTTTTCCTAGAGAACAGGCTTTGCATGGATGATCTTTTTCAAAATTTAGCATAGGCAGTCCCTTAACCAAGTTCTTTTTAGATTTTTTTGAAATCAGATGCATACTAGCATGTCCAAGCTTTCTATGCCACAACCATCTATTTTCTTTTAAGGAAACTAAGCATTTTTCACTATGCTTAAGACAATCTAGATTAAGCATATACACATTTTCATATCTGAGAGCTACAATCAATGTCAAATCATTCATGTTCATAATTTCACAATGTGTGGTAAAGAATGTTACCTTGAAACCTTTATCGCAAAGTTGACTTACACTGAGGAGATTGAACTTTAGCCCTTCAACTAAGGCTACATTTTCAATACTTGGATGATAGCCAATGACTCCATTTCTAACAATTTGAGCTCTACCCTTGTCACCAAATCTGACATATCCCACATTTCTTAGGGTGAGCTTTGAAAAATAGTTCTTTTCTCCAATCATGTGCCTTGAACACCTAATGTCAATGCATCATTTGCTGAAATCCTCCTTATTTCTGAAACGTACCTGCTAAACAAGTTTTTAGATTTTTGGTACCCAAGTTTTTTTGGGTCCTTGTAGGTTATTACTATTATCTCTGGATCCTTTTGGTACCCAGATCATTTTTGTTATGGAAAATCCTTTTCTAATGGGGCATGAATGAATCAAATGTCCATCTTTATTAAGATAGAAACATGTAACAATAGGCATATATGGTGAAGTTGCTTTAACAAAATATTTTTTGTATCTATTATGCTTAGGTAAATTTTTGTATCCTATACCTAACTTTTCTCTTGACATTCTTTGTGATCTTTGAAGTAAATCTAGGTTATGTTTTCCTTTTGCAAATCTAAATAAATCATTTATCAAGGTCTTAACTTGTTTTTCCAGACTTTGATTTTCTTTGATAAGCATTTCATAGTTCTTGCTGAGTTTATCTAGTTCATTTTTTTGCTCCTTTACCAATCCTAATTGAACCTTAAGAGACTTATTTTCATTCTGGATTTTAGTTAGGACATCCAGTTCTAATTTTTATGTCTCATTTTCTAATTTTAAATGAATGCATTTTTTCTTATAATTATTGTACTCATTATAGACTCTAGTAAATGTATTTCCTAATCTTTCTATATTTGGGGAGATAGAATCATTTACCTTAAGGTCTGATCTAATTGAAGTCTCTGAGAGTTCTTCCAGTGCCATTTTACAAGTTTCTACACCTTCATCTTCATTTTCTGAAGAGTTAGTATCTAAAGCAGTTCATACAACAGCCATGGCTTTCTTCCCTTTCTCTTCTTTGCTTCTTCCAGATCTTTTGACCAGCATGGCCATTTTTTCATCTTCACTTGAGTAGATTGATGAGTCACATTGTGCAGTTTTGAGAGTGACTGATCTACTTTTGTCCACTGCCGCATCATCTGTTCTTAAAGCTATACCCTTTTTAGTTTTCTCCTTTTCTGCGATGTCCTTCTTGAACATCATCTCATGGGCAATGAGTGACCCAATAAGCTCATCATATGTAAAACTTGAAACGTTCTTGGTGTCAAAGATGACAGTAGTTTTAGCTTCCCAGGACTTAGGCAATGATCTTAGTATTTTCTTCATAAGCTCTTCTTCATCAAATCTCTTTCCCAGAGCTTTTAGAATATTAATCAAATCAATAAATCTGGTACTCATGTCTGCAACAGCTTCTTCTGGTTTCATTTCAAATAGTTCATAATCTCTCAACAGCATATTAGCTTTGGACTCTTTAACTTGAATGGTGTCTTCATATGTGACCTCAAGTTTTTCCCAGATTTCTTTAGTTGTTTCACATCCAGAAACTCTGTTATATTCATTCAGATCTAAAGCACAGTGCAAAATATTTATAGCTTGAGCATTTATTGAAATTCTTCTCCAATCATCATCATTATATTCTATTTCTATTTTTGGAACATGAGCTTTATTTTTCTCTATTTTCATAGGAATTAAGGTTCCATTCTGTATGATTCTCCAAGCATTAATGTCTACAGATTGAATGAAGTTTCTCATCCATGTTTTTCAAAATGAATAGTTTGAACCATTGAACAAGGATGGTCTAGTAATAGAATATCCTTCTGCCAAAGGTGTAGGAACTCCTGCTTGGTTTGATGTACTAGCCATTTTTGGGATCTTCCTAAGGTTGTTAGACTTTGAGCAATAGGATTAGGCTCTGATACCAATTTGTTGTCCTGAGGTTGTGTGACTAAGAGGGGGTGAATTGGTCACTTTTTTATTTTTCTTAAATTTTTAAGTTATTGCTTTAAACTTGTATGTGAAATAGTGACTTAGTACTTTTAAAATGAATTCTATTCTAATTTGAATATTCCATTTAGGTGAACTAAGGATGGCAGAGGTTAAATCTAGCTTAGCTAATTTTCCTCTACATAAGGGTTACTGTTCATGGCAGAATTAGGTAAGTGCTCTGGTTGTCTAATTTCAGTTTTGTTTCATTTAGTTCTCAAGTGTACTCATTCAAATTTCAATAAATTTCAATTAAATAATATAAAAGAAATTGATAAGCAATAAATCAAAGAAGATTATAGTTAAAAAAAATTCAAACACAAAGATTTATAGTGGTTCGGTTAACTCCAGTATACATCCACTCTTCTCAGGCTTCTCCTTGAGAGTTCCATTATCTATCTCTTTTCCTAGGTAAGAGATGAAACCTTTACAGTTCTTCCAAGCTTTAAAGGTACTCAAACAACCTCTTCCAAGCTTCACATGTGCTT
The DNA here is from genome assembly GCA_948266635.1 of Cnidoscolus chayamansa. NCBI lineage: Eukaryota > Viridiplantae > Streptophyta > Magnoliopsida > Malpighiales > Euphorbiaceae > Cnidoscolus > Cnidoscolus chayamansa. The sequence goes on from CAOGCB010132043.1 coordinate 20,157, forward strand.
AGACGATCTCTTGCAAGCTTCACAGGTGCTTAGACAACCTTTTCCAAGCTTCACAGGTGCCGGAAAACCTCTTCCAAGCTTCGCAGGTGCAAGGAGACCTCTTACAAGTTTGAATACCCCTCAAACTTTTTTTAGCTTCAAGGTGCTAAACTACCTCTTCCAAGTGATGTACTCTCACTTGAATACAATAACTATTTTTACATAATTCTCAGAACCAAAATCTCTCTCTCAACAATTACAATAGAATGCTATTAAGAAGAGAAAAGATATGCTAATGAAGCTTTTGAATGAATGCTTAAAATGAATGAAAAATCTGCTCACAAAGTTTGCTCAATAATATCGTGCATTCATTAGCCAAAATATGGTGTAAATATAGGTATTTATAGAGGAGAATTTGCTCTTAAAGTTCCTGCACAAGAAGACACCACAACGGCTATTTTTCTAGCCGTTGGAGTCTACCAGACGGCCGCACAGTCTGTGCACTCCATACTGTGTCAGACTTTCTGTTAGGCTTGACTCAAAATTAGCTTAGCTAAAAATATTGACTCTAAAAGTAGCTTAGCTAAAATTGTTTCGTCTAAAAATAGTTTAGCTAATTTTGAGAACAGTAGGCTAATTTCAAAATTGGTTGGCTAATTTCATTTTCAAAGGCTAATTTCAAAACTGGTTGGCTATTTTCTTTCTCATTTGAAAAACACTTCATCTAAAATTAGTTAGCTAATTTTAGCCTTTGAGCTAAAATTAGGAATTTAACTTGTCTCTACTCGATTTATCTTTGTCTTAAAAATTATTTTGAGCATAAGAAAAATATTTTAATGCATGAGAGATCATTGGCATAAGTTCTCAATTCTCTTACATGTTTTTCGGCCTATGTCTCATTTCTTCATGTCTCTTCATTACGAGCTTTCTTTCTATGATCTTTTCATATCTTTATTCTCTTAGTCTTCTTTCTCCCTTTGCCCTGAAATTCTTGAACTATTTATTAGCACAATTCATTAAGTTTTATTATCATCAAAATAGGCTTTATCCTTATGGGGTCAACAATTTTCTCTCAATTTTCACCTAAAATTCGTCCCAATCTATAGTAAAGTCATAGGAAAACCTAGTTCTAAGATCAAAGGAAGATTGAGAAGCTAGAGAAGAAGCAGTTAAAAATAAAAGTCACGGGTTCAAGAATCAATTCAAGGAGTTGCCGTGATACAAAGGGAAAAGATAAAGAAAAGGGACCAAAGCTTTGAAAAACAAGTCTAGTGTCACACCCTCACCTGGATATGCCTCCCACATAATGATTAATGACTTCCCACTAAGACTTCGAAAATCACTAATCAACCTGTAAGGGATTATATTGGATCGTTGCTCTATAAATTTAAAAAAAAAAACATCATTTCACAAAATTAAGTCATGATATAAATCATAAGACAATATATTCCTGAAAAAGTATTTATACATTCTTATTACACACAACCTATATACATAATTTATACATTTACTGCCTCTGCTCTACTATGATAGTTACAAAATAGAAATTATACAAAAAAACAATAGCTTTGGGATATATGTCTAAGCACAGCTTAACTACCTTTGAAAAACTCCACAAGTTTACTGATTGCTCCGCGTCTGCTTACTGCTCTCACATGCATTCATCAGAGATAAACGCTGAGTACAATTACCTAGTAAGTTATGCACAAAACACAAATAGCATGCATAGCAGCAATATAAATAATGTGCATCGATAAACAATGGTTCCCTATCAAATATCATCAAATACCATCATTACAATCACCTTCTTTTATCATCCTCAATGAATAGTATAAATCAATAGTGAATATGAAGTTTCAATAAATGATGTGAATGCATTCATGACATGCACCCACCATCCACCTGTCATCCAATGGCCATATCTCAT
>CAOGCB010132505.1:0-18752 GCA_948266635.1 Cnidoscolus chayamansa
TGGGTCCAACAGTACACATACCCATGGGCCACCCCCAAAAGGATTAGGGATGGTTTGCGGTAACCGGGAGGACACTTTGGCTGTCCGTCGACATAATCAAGGAGACTTGCCGATCAGCGCTACTTGCTATCCAGACTCAGAAATTTGTTCAGAGAGAGAAGAAATTCATTTGAAATTCATTTTTTTATGATCAAATGGGGAAAAGGATTCCCAAATGCACATCATATGGCAAATTAAATTTATTATCATTTTTTCATCAATTTCAACTCCTGGGTCAATGTGTCCTTAAAGAAAAGACACTTGACCTTAGCAAAGGTACCCTGCAAAACAAAGCATTTAAAAAATAATGCCCTCAATGGGTAAGTTAGTCGAAAATGCAATTGTGGTCCTCAATTTATGCAAAATGATTACATAAATTTTATCCCCAGCGGAGTTGCCAAACTGTGAACCCCTCCCCGGAAATGCGATGCAATGAATGCAGTGCAAATGTGATATAGGGATGAATGCACTTAAGATTTGTGTGTGAGTCGCCACCTGATTTAATTATTTTAGGGTAAATTAGGAAAAACCCTATGACTCCAATTTTAATTAACCTAATTTTTAGATTAATCAGTCCAATGGATTAAAGCATAGTCTACGAACCTTAGGTGGATTTCGAGACCATGTCATGCATTTAACTAACCATTTTAAATGTGTTATGAATTGCAAGGTGACAATATGGCTTTAATTGATTTAATGCTTTTAGCACTTTATTAGTGATGAAATTGATGAAAATGATGAAGAAAATAATGTAGATGATGTAAAAGGATAAAAAATGATAAAAAATGAACAAATAAGAATGATGATGACTTGTCACTTAGGGTTTATTCCTAAATGTGCCTACGTACCCTTTTTTGAAACAAGGGATCAAAGTCAACGTAGTTCGAAAAATGCCTTTTTAAAAGGGCTTTGATTTTGGGCCTTATGGCCCAAAAGAGTTTTTTTGGGCTTAAAATGCCAAAAGTATGAATTTTTGGGCCTTATGGGCCAAATTGATGAATTCTGGGCCTTTGGGCCTAATCTGATCTCATGGGCCATTTTGGGCCACATCTGATGTCATTAGACCATTTTTGGGCCTTTCAGGCTTAAGTTGATGAATTTTGGGCTTTTAAAGCTAAATCTGCATTTTTTGGGCCTATTTGGGCCGAATCTAATCTTATTTGGGTCTTTTATGGCCGGATCTGATCTCGTGGGCTTTTTTATAACCAGATCTGATCTCCTGAAGCCTTTTGGACCAAATCCAGATATTATTGATCAAAATAAATCAAAACTTTAGGTAATTTATTGCCAATATGATGCAATGTGGGCATTATGACCACAACTATGGATTAGTTTGATCATTTACAGCCATTGTATGTAATTTATGGGTAATATGCCATAACTATTGATTAATTAGGCATTTTGTGGCCCACAAATCTAGATCTAGCATTTGATGCGATAATAAATGAGATTTAGGCAATTTTAATGCCAACAAAACAATGAGATTTAGGCTTCATGACCACAATTATGGGTTAATAGGGCCATTTTTGCCATTTTTATTTGGATCTAGCATAAGCACCTCGATTGTTGATTAATCGGGCGTTTTTAGCTTAGATCTACAAAATCAAAGCAAATATAAATGATCATGCTTTAGAGAGTGTGGAGTAGAAGAGAAATAATGTATGTCATACTCGAATTTAAAAGTTGAAGTTTAAGAAGGTGTGTACCTGGTTTAGGAGTCGTCCACTGCGGAGCTTCAGCTTTATTGATTTAGTTAATCTTTAGCAATTTAGTGACCACAGATCAAGTAAAAATGCAGCAGTTTATGCACTAGAGAAAGCAGTAAAGAATCGCAAAAGCGAGGAGGGAGAGTGATGCCTAAAATTCAAGGCGGGGCCCCGAGAATGGAGCTGGAGGCTGCTTTTTATAGGCAAAAATCGGCATTTCTGGCGGCCGGGAGCGTCGTGTGGTGGCTTGGGCCGCCAATTCTGGCGGCTTGGGCCACCGAGCGGCGGCTCGGGCCGCTTGGTTTCTTTGGGTGGCTCGGGCCGCCTGGTTCCTTGGCGGCTCGGCCTGCTTGATTTCTTGGCGGCTAGGCCCGCCAAACGGTGGTTGGGCCCGCCAAACGGCGGCTCGGGCCGCCAGTTTCTTGGCGGTTGGGCCTGCCGAATGGCGGCTTGGGCCGCCTATTTTCCTGGCAGCTTGGCCCGCCGTTTGGCGCTCCGAACCGCCATTTTGGCGGTCCAGGGTCCGAAGTCGGGTATTTTTCTTTCCTTTTTTTTTCGTTTTTCAAGAGTTTTATACTTCTAAAAATTATTCTGAGGACACCTTTGGGTCCCTTGTAATTTTTCGGACATTTCCCGTACCACTTTGGTATAGATCCGGGACTTTTTCCGAAAGACCTCCGGTCTGGTCGGACTGTTTGCAGTCCGGAAAAATTGAGTTTATGAATCTCAAAATTCGAGTATTCACACCATGATGCATGAACATGTCATAAACATTTCATTTTTTTTGTATTATAAAGCATTTTGGTTTATATCTACTCACCTGGTAACTAACATGTTGATGAATCTTTGGTTCGTCACTGAAGTCCCTATGTCCCGAGGTCCCATCTAGTATTTCGATCTTAGGGTTAAAGACTAACTATAGACCTTGAACATACTTTAAAAATATTTCCATAAACCCCAAATTCACATAACATATAGACATTCATTGCAACTTAGGTTTAATTTGTTGGATAGAAGACTTTTGGTGCTTGGTTTGGCAATCGAAAGTTATTCTAATTTCAGCCACCAAAATTGAGTTTCAACTTATCTTGGTGACCCATCATAGTTTCGGTAGCCTAACTATTGCTTTAGGCCACCGAACTTGGGTCTTGGCAGAGACCAAAAACTTGTTTCTTACATGTATTAACATGCCAACCCTGGAAATTTCATCATTTCACACTTCTAAACATCCTGCATTATTCCATCCACTTCATCAATGCAATACAACTTCAAATCATTAATATGCAACTTATAATTCATCATTTCATCCATTTTTTTTATAAACTTCTAAAACTTCTAACTTTCGATTCATGCTATTCCTTTGAAACTTCTTACATGCAAGCTTATTATTTGGTTTTCTTATGCATTTAACATCTAAACAACACATTTGTAAATGTATAACCAACTTCATTCAACTATTTTTACATTTTTATCATCTTTTAAACAAATCACCTTAAATCCTAACTTAAACATCATGGATGCATCATATTCTCATTCAAATGAGTTTAACACCATTTATAAATGAAATCAAACATGGTTTGGGTATAGAAAACCATTGAAACTCAGATTTCTTCTATACTTTCAACTTCTTCTTTGTTTTTCCTTTCCAAGATCTTTTTTTTTTAACTTAACTACGTTTCTTGTTCAAAACCCTTCCAATCTCACTCCTTGTAGCTTATGTTTTTTGATGCTTTGGTTTCTTGTGCACTTGAGACTATTTTTTAGAGAAAACTTTTGGTAAAGCCTTCCTCCACCATCGGCCACCACAATTTATAGTGGAGTATGGCCATTAGGGTTTCGGCAGCCAAACTTATGTTTAGGGACTGAACCTGGTTTTCAAAGCAAATCCTAGCGGAGCTTCAGTTTGGTCGTCATTTCTTTTCCAGCTTTTCATTTAAGTCCTTAAAATTTTCATTTTTAGTCCCTAAACTTTTTTAACTTGTCATTTTGATCCGTAATCACTATTCCAACCAATTTTCTGGATATTCCAAGAATATTTTAGTTGAGAACTACAATCTGATGTTGAGAAAGTATCGAGTGTTACACAATCAATCTCCATATATCCCTTTCATTTGTATAAAAAGTAGGTAAATTGTCTTTAATTGTCAAATATGGCTCCCATATCATTTATATGAAAGTCATAACATATTGAACACAAGAACAATGATTTTTATTATTATAAATACATCAAATTAAATATATTATCTAATAGGGGCATTTCTGATCTAATTATGTGACGTAGAACCCTTAATACATACAATAATGCATATTCGATGCATAATGAAGTTCTCCACCTATTAAAACAATATGAAATATTGAATTACATGTAATGACGTCAATAAAACTTAGTTAAAAAAATAATGTACTTGTAAGAATACCGAAATCCATATGGTTTGTCTAGAAGTATTGATTGTGGTATACAGATATATGGAGTGATTATGGAAACCCTTTTCCATGCCCACAATTGAATGAGGATTATACATCCCCTATATGTGATGTTGTTGGATTCATTACCCAACACATTTCTCTATATAGTCAAGCTAAACATGCTCCTCCCCAACTATAAGTTCTTGCTTCTTTTAAATCCTCTAATAAGGGTAAATAACATAGCTGGATAAAATTATTGGTATTTTAAGTGAAAAAAGATTGCTTAGACACCTAAGTATGGATGTATGGGCATAATATTGTATAATGAAACCCGAAGCATCTTCTGGCATATTAGAAAAGTTTCTCTGACAACCAGGCTAATGATATTCTAGACCCATTTACCATATCCTATTGTGGAATAATGCCCGATAATTGCCCATAGATAATTTTCCAATCATAGTAAAAAATGTCTCATTACAGCTCTACCATTAATTGACAATCTAACAATGATTTTGACATCTTGTAATGTTATTATTACTTCACTAACTATTTGGATAAACGTATGCATTTCAGGTTGCCATCTCTCTATAAGAGCGGTGAGTAATGCAAGATCTACATCAATCAGTTTCCTACATTAGAAATTTCATAAAATGCTAATGATCTTAAATATGGAGTTATTCTTCTATTTATATTATTATACATAGATGAATTTATAACTCTTCTACATAATAGTGGTTGGTCATAATCTTGTAATATAATCACATTTTGTAAATATAAAAGTAAAATATATAAGAAATTTAAATATAATTTATAAATGCGACAAAACTTTGTCTTGTCAAATAGCTTCAGATTGATGCACTTGGTTCATTGCCAAAAGTTTAGGATTAAGTGGTGTAACACCCCCTACCCAAACTATGGAAAGCCGATATAAGATGTGCTGCTCTTATACTAGTTATGCATATAATCTGTTATTCCATACTAAATCATCACAATTTATTAAGAGAAAAAAAATAAAATTTCAATTCCATGTTCATGTCAAGTACAAATTATACTTGTACTATAATCCACCTATCTCTAATTAATTAACAATATTTACAATCCTAACTATCTACTATATTGTGTACATGCCAAAACAAAAAAAAACTTATCTTTTAAATATAAAAACAAACTAGCTATGATGATTTCCTCTTGGTTGCAGATCTTCAAGCTTTGTATCTGTAGCACCCCCTACCCGGACCTATGAAGACCCGAGTAGGATGCACTACTAAATTGCCTATTACTATTCTCTACCTTGTTGTGCATACTTATCTTGTGAATATATTTTTTTTCATATAAATATTTCATTTTTATAACCTGTTAACTTAATTAGATTAAAAATCAGCAGAGTTTCCCCTATATATAAGGGCCCTCAAACTTGCACTTCTAGACTTGTTCCAAAATTTTACAATTTCATCCCAATACAAGCATCTCATCACATAAAATATGTTTATAGCAATCTAATTTACAAGACCAAATTATGTAATATTTTACTACTTACAACTCTATGTACATGCCAAAATTTAGTAAATTACATATAGTGTCAAAACTCTGGGTAGACCGGCTGATGTGTTCCTTTAGCTGCTATGCTATTGTGGATCAGTGGATGAACCTCCTACTGCCCTACTGTCTTTTACCTGCGCATGGAAACCAACCAATGCGCTGAGCTACATGCTCAGTGGGTATATAAAAAAACACAATAATATAATGTAGCATAATAATAAGCTTAATATATCATTTAATGAATTGCATACCAACCATCTTTACATGTTATGCCTCAAAATTCAACATGTGATCATATAACAGACAAACATGTTTTGCATGTCTCAGTTACAAATGCATGTGTCACAATAACTATATGCAAAACTTTATTTTCTTTTTAGGCCCATGTATCTTATGATAAGCTTGAATGCTAGATACGGGGAATGTAGGCAACCAAGTACAAGTACTAACAAAAACAAGTACTAGGCACCTAAATTGTATGTCTGTATACGGTGATGCTCTAAATTAGCCAAACCATTAAGATACCCATAGTAGCCTCAAAATCAACTGTATTGTGCAGTATTGCTAAGAATTATGGCATATCATACCCTTATACTAACTCTAATACCCGCAAAAGTACAATCAATCAATGTTTAAAGTCTTTTACGTGTTGTTTTGTGTCATCGAGAAATAAATATTTGCATTATGTATGAATTATACCAAATGATCATTTCATGTATTCGTATATGCAATATGTACAATTCGACACAATTTTATATCATTCTAGACTCAGATGCAAAATTGATCATTGTTTGTACTTTCCGTGCCCAAGCTTACTAACACAACTTTTTGACGATCACCATATTGGCCGTAGCCATTATATATCAACTATAGGTTCTTTATGCTAGTGTTTCAAGCATAAAATATTTAAGAACAACAAACATATGGTCATGATTAAAATGGGGCAGCAACATAACATGATCTTAGTACATATGCAACACTTCGCATAATGTCGAGTTTTTACTCGATTAGGTAAACATTTTGATACATTTTTTTATGCTAATTGTTTTTTCCTAAAGTACAATATATTTATGGACCTAAGGCAGCAAATTTCACCCTAATTCAAGTATCTTTACATACATATAAAATTAAACATCCAACATAAAAATCATGCACACACACATGGGCATCATTCCAACACGTTAATGCCACAATTGAACTAACCTAGGTTTGGTTCCATTTTGGTCCAGCCATAGTTATATTAACATAACACTATCTTTTTGCATATTAATAGTATTCAAATATCACATTTTAAATGGCTTATATGGTCAAAATGAATTACCAAAACAAAACAGTTATGTTTGCATACTTACACATGCATACACTTTTGGACAACACCTAAACTCAAAATTTCTTCACTCCAACACCTCCTTTCAATTTTACAGAATCTTTAGAAAATATTTAGGTAAAGTTTGGCATAATAAACCACTTAAAATTTACCTTTCAACTCATACCAAAATCAGTAACAATCCAGAACACAACTAGTATTTTTTTTCTTTCAAAATCCCACATGTATACCACTTTGATTCAACTTGAATCAAACTTTTCCCCAACAAATTTAAGGTTCCAGCCACTTATTCACAAACCCTAATATGTTATGCAACCTCCCAAATTAATTATAATAGAAACTAATTCAACCAAAATAAAAAATATCAAGAAAAGGAATCATGTGCTGCAACCTATGCTCAAACAACACCCTATCTTGGTTCCACCATTAAAACTCAATTCAAAAGCATACCAAACCTGATTTTCTTTGTCTCTACTTGCTGTATACTACCCCTTAGGATGTTAGGAAGATTTTTTGATTGCTAGAACACTTAAAAGCCTTGCCAAAATTGATGGTTTGCAAGCTTGGATGGAAGCTGCCTATAGTGGATGGTGTAGGAAAGGTTATTGTCTGATTTGGAGAGATGAAGAAGCATTTGGTTCCCTGCTCCTTTATCCTTGTTTGCACTCTCATTCTAATGTTTAAAGACATATGTAGGACTATGATTATTTTGGGCAGCACCTTGGATGGCTAGGATTGGTTTTGCTTTTTAAACTTTTGGTAATTCTACATTAACGTACTTAACTCTTTTATTTCTATATTGCACCACCACTTAACCTTTTTGCAAATTGACCTAATAAGCTTTATTTTTGTGTTATTCAAGTCCTTTTCTTGTGTATTTCAAGTCTGTTTTAGAAAATTACACTTTAGACCCCATGTACTGAAGCATAGTGCCACATAGTCCATTTTGCCCTTTTTAGGTATTACTAGGTAACTTTAATTGGCAATTTTGACAACTTTGTGTAGCTTACTTTAAAATTTTACTTCCACTCATTAAACATGTTTTAAAGTGCTCTTTTCATTTTTGAATTAAACTTTTAATTCATAAGCACCTCAGTGTTAAGCTAGCACGTCAGTGTAAGCTAGCACCTCCCCTAGTGCTATTTACTTATGCTTAGCTTAAACTCTAAACATCATTGTTATTGTATTAATAACCTTCTATTGTTAATAAAGTGTCTCTAATTTAATATATCATGACTCTAACATAATATATCATGAACTAGGTCTAACAAAGTGGGTGTGACAATATCTATTCTTATCGCACAAAACCTCGTGTGGTAAAAACCAACGCATTAAGCTTATGCTCAGTGGGTGTATACAAAACATATATATGTCTAAACATAACATACAAATTTCACCAATAGCATAATCAAATTATTCATTTAATATCAAATCATGTATCCATGTCTCATTATAAAATTACTCAAAAAACAATTTATTACAAGTCATATAATCTATAACACATTTTCACAATTCAATTCTCATGTAACTTATCAAATACTGTCAAGTTCCATATTTATTTCCATATCATCTCTATCATGTAAGCCTTTTAAATTGTATCCTTTCTTGTTTTCATGTATCAAATCGTAACATAATAAAAGTCATATCATATTAAATATCATATAAGTCATATTATTTATATATTTTTTTTTATACATTTAGGCCCATGTACACTTCTATAAGATCAATAGCAAGATAAGGAACTATCCGATAGGCCGAAGTCGTTCATATACATATAGGAATCAAGTGCAAATCTAGTAGGCCGAAGCCGATAATATAGTGGAGAGTGCATCGGGCTTGTACACGTAGGTTACCTAATTTTTTAGCCCCAAAAATCCATATAACAGTAGTAGTACTACGGGCTCTATGGCATGCCATATCCTTATACTAACCTCAAATCCCACATACATAATTACTGGGCCATTACCTCAATTATCAATAATTTATTCGCAACACAAAATATCTATACCACATATGTCTATTTAATCTCATTTATAAAATTAAAGTATTCCTCAAATAAATTCTAGCAAACCACATCCTTACTCGTTTGTTATATTATGTTTTCTTTATCTTTACAATAAATTTTATTCATCATGTTCCATTATTCAAGGTCATAGTATCTATTATTCAATTATTTTCTAATTGTTAAGTCCATATCAAATCTAATAAGACTCATGCATATAGTCCCTAATTAAAACTAAACTCAAAACAACATTTCCTTAATTCACAATAACATTACTCAACCCTTCTCATTATAATTTCATCTTTTTTTTTCTTTTTAAGTAGAAATTCATACTTATAATTACTAACTATCAAAGTCTATACTCATAGTAAGTACAACATTTATTAAGCTTTAACAAAACATATCAAATCATTATTTGTGTACCCTATATTCATGAACTTATCTTCCATATAAACAAAACTAAAATACCATCTATTAAAAAAAACACTAAAATCACCAATCAATATATCAAGAACCAATTAACCCTAAAACACCAAACAAAAACTTATCTTAACACGAAACTCTTGCATACTTAGCATCTAACATCAAAGTTGTTTTAAGAAGCTTTACTCTTCATTTCCTTTTCTTTCTCTTCTTAATATCACTACATCTCTTAAGTGAAGCTTTCAACTGTAACTTGTCTCCCTTCATAGCTTATTTTCAAGCTTTCTAGGCTTCTCTTGAACTTAGAATTGGATCTCCAACAACTTTACTTAAGGTTGGGTCGTGTTGCATATTAAGAAGTTGAGAAAAAACACGCACATAAACTAAATGACTTCTCTCTCGCTAAAACAGAAAATGATAGGAGCATTGGCCCTTTTTATCTCTATTCCTGCCACTTAATCTCTTCTTTAGGATAGGTGGAACTCTTAAATCAAAAGATGATGACACTAATATTTCCTTTTCAATAAGTAGAGGGCCAAGATGAGTTGACACCTCTTAATCTATGGTTTATATTTAATATCAACATTCTAATTTCAGTAAAACTCCATTTAACCGACTTCTTCTTCTTCTTCCAACTGGGACTTCATATTCCAAACCTTCCCTACTGTGTTACATGGACTATAATAAGTCCATGACCTATCTCAGCACCATATATGACAGCATGATTCAACCTTATTCTTCAATCTACTTTGAAGATCAAGATATGTACACGCCTTATCCCATCCTTCCTCGCCTTCCATCATGGCCGTGACACATACTTGGTTAAGTTGTGTCACTTGGTCTTTTTATTATCTCCTCCCCTTTTTGATAAAAATCATACATATTCAAGCTATGTTAAAAATGACCATCTCTTCTTTCATCCCATTCCAAATCGAGCCATAAATATCCCTTCCTCTCTCTTGCCATGGTTCAAGCTGAGACATGGCTTTCTTTCTCGCCAAAGTTCAAGCCAAACCTTACATATATTCATCTCCATCTCTCATCCCATTTGTAGCCGAGATTCACATGACATGACCAAGATTCACCATCAAACCAACTCCATGACCTAGCATTGATTAACTTTAACTCTTCTCTCCCACTTTCAAATGTACATTAGGGTTTTAAATTCACATGGATTTCCAACTAGGGTTTAATCACCGTTCACAAAAATAATCAAATTACATATCAAATACTAAATCTTTTCGTTTATCATATAATCAGTTTACATATTCTATACATGTTTTAGTCTATCCCAATATTATGCATTTTGGGATGTTTCAACTCTCCCCTTCTTTAGAAAATTTTGTCCCAAAATTTATTTATGTTCAAATAATTGAGGATGTTGTTATCTCATTATTTCTTCACTCTCCATGTAGCTTCTTCAGACTTATGATTTCTCCATAATACTTTCACTAATGGGACTTTCTTATTTTTCAACTATTTGATATCCTTTGCTATAATTTGTATCGGTTCTTCTTTATAGGTTAAATGTGGTTGAACATGTACTTTCTCCAATGGAATGACATGTTTAGTGTCTAACTTATGCCTCCTAAGCATAGACACATGAAGACCATTATGAATCCTATCCAACTGAGGTGGTAAGGCAAGTTAGTAGCCTATGGTCCAATCGCTTTATCATGTCGCACATGCCAATAAACCTCGGATTGAGTTTACCCTTTTTACCGAATCTGATAATCCTCTTGCAAGGAGAAACTTTCATAAACATTTTATTACCAACAACATACTCAATATCTTTTCACTTCAAATCTACATAGATTTCTGTCTGTCACTTGCTGCCTTCAGCCTTTCTTTAATGATCCTTATTTTTCCTCTATTTGTCTTATTAAATCTGGACCAATAAGTTTGCTCTCAAATGTCTCTACCTAATTAAGGGGAGTTCTGCATTTCCTACCATATAGAGCTTTAAACAATGCCATCTTGACACTAGCTTGATAATTGTTATTATAAGCAAACTCAGCTAGTGGCAAGTACTTATCCCAGTTACCTTCAAAATCTATGGCACAACTTCACAACATATCCTCTAGCATTTGGAATACCTTTTTAGACTAGTCGTCTGTCTGTGGATGAAAAGTTATACTGAAATTCAATTTAGTACCTAATGCTTCATATAATTTCTTCTAGAATCTTTTGATCTCCTCTGTAGATATCAACTCCCTCTCATACCTACTGAGTCTAATGAAATTCCTATCATATTCATTAATTGTGGATCTTCTTTGTCAGAGGTAGAGGAACTTTTTCCTCCTTATCACTATATACAAATCACCCATATATTTCTTCCAAAACTCTATAACAAAATTTTCCCACGTACAATGCTCTAGAGGAATCACTTTTTCCACCGTGATCCACCATTGGTAAGCTTTCTCTTTCAACAAGGAAACAATAATATTAGCTTATCTGAAGAAGAGCACTATAACTCTGCAATACCCTCTTTGTTATATTTAACCAGTACTCTGTTGTAGATGAATCATCATATATCTTCCTTTTAAACTCAATAGCTTCGTACTTATGAAGCTTCTAGATCAGGGGTCTACTAGGAATCTATATTGGTATAAGTAGAATCGATGTTTGTGGTACAGTCCCTGCGATCCTCTATAACATCTCAGCCATGTGTTAAAGAATGCATATGTATGTCTGCTTGTATACCAGAGGAAACATGAACACTTGTAGGCTCTATTGATGAAGAAGTAGTATGGCTCTCTACTTCCTTGTTAATTGTTCTCTAGGAATCAGACACCATATCTACATTTTATAAATCCAAATAGCAATATACATCATAATCACCTCATAGCTTGACTCTTGGCATGAACACTAATCTTATATTCTAATTGTGCATATATTTTTTCCTAGCTTGAGGCCTAGAATTGCCTAAACTTTTGCTCTAATATAAAAAATTATAACACCCTTTACTCAAACTGTGGAAAGTCCATATAGGGTGCACTATTCTTATACAAGTTATGCATATAATCAGTTAACTAAATCATCACAATATATTAACACCAAAAATAAAATTCCAATTCCGTGTTCATTTTAAGTACAAATGATACTTGTCCTACAATCTACCTATCCATAATTAATTAACAATGTTTACAATCCTAACTATCTACTATACTGTGTAAATGCCAAAATAACAAACTTATCTTTTAAATACAAAAGATAGACTAGATATGATGATTTCTTCTTAGTTGCAGATCTTCAAGCTTTGTATCTATTCCTGTCATCTAGAACCTACATGTGGCAAAAACCAACAACATGCTGAGCTTATACTCAATGGGTGTATACTAAACATATATATGTATGTCTAAACATAACATAGCAATTTCACAAATGACATAATCAAATTATGCATTTAATATCAAATCATGTATCCATATCTCATTATAAAATTACTCAAATAACAATTTCTTACAAGTCATATAATCTATAACATATTTTCACAATTCAATTCATATGTAACTTATCAAATATTGTTAACTTCCATATTTCTTTGCATATAATCTCTATCATGTAAGCATTTCAAATTGTATCCTCTCATGTTTTCACGTATGAAATCATAACATAATAAAAAGTCATATCATATCAAATATCATATAAGTCATATTATTTACATATATTCTTTTATATATTTAGGCTCATGAACACTTTGGTAGGATCGATTACTAAGGAACTATCCAGTAGGCCAAAGCCTTTCATATACATATAGGCACCAAGTGCCAATCCAATAGGTCCAAGCCGATCATATAGTGGAGAGTGCATCAGGCCTGTCCACGTGGGGTACCTAACTATAGCTCAAAAAATCCTTAAAATGGTAACAATACTGCAAGTCTCTATGGCATGCCATATCCTAATACTAACCTAGAATCCCACATCTAAAATTACTAGGGCCATTACCTCAATTATCAACAATTTATTTGCAACACAGAACATCTATACCACATATGTCTATTTACTCTCATTTATATAATTTAGATATTTTACAAAGAAATTTCAACAAACCACATCCTTACTCTTTTATCATATTATGTGTTCTTTAGCTCCACAGTAACTTTTATTCGTCATGTTCCATTATTCAAGGTCACAATTGCTATTCTTTAATTATTTTCTAATTGTTAAGTCCATATCAAATCTAATAAGACTCATGCATAGAATCCCTAATTAAAACTAAACTTAAAACAACATTTCCTCAATTCACAATAACTTTAATAAACCCTTCATTATAATTTCATCTTTTTTTTTCTTTTTAAGTATAAATTCATAGTTATAATCACTATCTATCAAAGTCTAAACTCATAGTAAGTAGAACATTTATTAAGCTTTAACAAAACAATTTAAATCATTTTTTTGTGTACCCTATATTCATGAAACTTATGTTCCATCTAAACAAAACTCAAATACCATCTATTCAACAAATAAATACTAAAATCACCAAACAATATCTCAAAAACCAATTAACCCTAAAACACCAAATAGAAACTTATCTTAACACCATACTCTATTATATTTATTACCTAACACCAAACTTGTTTTTTGAAGCTTTACTCTTCCTTTCCTTTTCTTTTTCTTCTTAATATCACAACAATCTCTTGAGTGAAGCTTTGAGCCATAACTTCTCTCCCTCAGCTTCTTTTTAAGCTTTCTTAGCTTCCCTTGAACTTATAATTGGATCTCCAGCAACTTTACTTAAGGTTGGGTCATGTTCTAGATTAAGAAGTTGACAAAAAAACAAAAACATAAACTCAAATGACTTCTCTCTCACCAAAATCGATATGAGCATGGATCACCATATCATCATAGAGTGGCAAGGAATGGGAACACTAGAAGAGGAGATCAATATGCTACATGAGCTTATTAAAATATTATGTGCCTAGAAGCTAAATGATGCATTCAAAGCTTTCGTGATGCCAATGGTCCTAGAAGAGTTTAATGGGTTTGAGATATAAGCTTGTTGTGGGCTTGAAGAAAGCAAGTTTAAAGACAAGCCAATCATATTATCTCTTCATGATTATATATCTAAATGGGACAATATTAAAGAGTGTCCTACTTGAGATAATTGGGCCTAAATTAAAAAAGCTCGTTCAATAATATATAGATAATATTTTGGGCTATTTTGTGGGCTACCGAAGTAATATTTTTAGGCTTAAAATAAATAAAATCAACACATTTTTTAGTAGGAAAATCATGCATAAGGTAGGATTTAGAATTTATGTAGGAATCTTTTATTAAATAAGATTAGTTTTATCTTATTTTTGAAGTAGGAGTTATATGTCACTTAGGAAAGCATAAGATGCCCCCATCATGGATTACTAGAAAATCTACTGATTGAGATTTTTTATCTCAATCTAGATGAGACATTAATCTATAATAGACACTGCTTTAGAAGGTGCACTAATGAGTAAGACTTATGAAGAGGCGAGTGTTCTGATTGATGAATTGGCTTCCAGTGCACACAATTGGCAAAATGAAATGAGTAAGTCTAGAGTAGCATCTGTTAATGACTTGGATAATTTGACAGCTCAGATTTCAGCTCCTACAACCCAGGTAAGTAAACTCACTTCTGCACCTTCTTTTAATGCTAATCAAATTTCGTATTGTGAATCATTCTCAGCTCTAGAGTGTCCATTTGGAAACCCATCCACTTCAACTCATGGAGAGCAAGCAAATTTTGGCAACAATTTCCAAAGAGGTAAGCAAGAACCTTACTCAAACACCTATAATCCAGGGTGGCGCAACCATCCAAATATCTCTTAGAGAAATGATAACAATACACTTAAACCACCTAGATTTCAAAAATATGATCATAATCACAATACCTTCAATAAACAAGGTCCTCATCCCAATACCTCTTCGCAACCAGGTCAGTAAAAAATGAAAGAATTAAAGTTGAGTTATATGCAAAAAGCTGACACAATGTTGCAAAATCAACAGGCAATCATCAAGAATCTTGAGAATCAAATTAGTCAGATGTCTCAACAGTTAAGTAATAGACCATCTGGGTCTTTACCTAGTAATACTGAGCAGAATCCTATAGGTGGAAATGCTATAATGTTGAGAAGTGGTAAGGAATTGGTTGACAAATCTTTGGTTGATAACAAAAAAAAAATGATAAAGGGAAACAAAAGGAAGAGGAACTAAAGCAAGTTTCACCAAAATTGAAACCATATGTTCCTCATGTTCCTTTCCCAAGAAGGTTGAAGCAGCAACAATCGGATTTACAATTCACTAAAATTTAGAAATTTTTAAGAAATTGCATATTAACATTCCTTTTGCAGAGGTACTTCAACAAATGACTTCATATGCCATATTCATGAAGGAATTGCTCAACGAGAAGAGAAAGATATATGGGGATGAACATGTGATGCTTACAGGGGAGTGTTCCATGATCCTACAGAAGAATTCACCCAACCTGCTAAGGAAACAAAGTGATCAGGGGAGTTTTATTGTTCCTTGCACTATTGGTAATTTTCATTTTGATAAAGTCCTTATAGACTGTGGTGCAGGTATAAATTTAATGCCTCTATCTATTTTTAGGAAACTAGGACTTAGGGAATGCAAAGAGACTCATCTCACCCTACAACTTGCTGATATAAGTGTAAAATACCCAAAGAGTATAGTGGAGAATGTCTTAGTAAAAATTGACAAATTCATCTTTCTAGTCGACTTTATAGTCTTGGAAATGGAAGAAGACAGAGAGGTGTCCTTGATCTTGGGAAAACCATTTCTTAAAATAGGTAAGGCATTGATAGATATGGAACATGGTAAGCTTACTTTGAGAGTTATGGGTGAGGAAGTGACTTTTAACATTTATAAGGCTATGAGGAAGTTTGATAACTATGATTCTTGTTACATGATTAATGTTATTGACAAGTTTACTTGTGAGAACATTGAAGAGAACGCAGGTATGGAGACAATGGAGTTAGTGCTCGAAGATCTTGATGAAAGGAATAAAGGCCGGTTCAAGGCCACCTTAAAGTCGGCGCCCTTGAAAGAAGGCTGGCCAAAAATTGATGAATGGAATCAAGGCTGGCTTAAGGCCACCTCAAGGCTGACGACCTTGAAAGAAGGACGGCCAAAAGTTGATGAAAAATCAATGGAATATGGTGAAGCATCATAAATCCAAGCTCGCTATTATAAGGAGCTAGGCACAAGTGAAAAGAAGTACGTTCCATCATTGACACAACCCCTGGTACTTGGGCAAAGGAAAGGTAAGTCATTTCATGTAATACACTATGCAAGCAGAATCTTGAATGAGGCCCAAAGGAATCATGCCACAATTGAATTGAAAAAGTCGAGCTAAGCGACTATAAACTAAGCACTCCATGGGAGGCAGCCCATGCACCAAAAAGAAGAAGAAGAGTTCCAATTCAGGCATATAGACACTCCAAGGATGACAAATGTTATGATGTAATTTTCTTACTGCTTACACACTTGACATTAGGGAAGTACCAGTTTTTCAATTTCTTGCATTATTATTCCTTTCTTTAATTTTTTGTGCTATTCTAAAAACAATGAGGACATTGTTAAATTTAAGTGTGGGGAAGGGATTATAAACGTATAACTATATTTTTATCACATTTTAGTGAAATTTTGAAATTGACTTAGATTAGTGCCCCACTCACCAACTGTTGTGACTGACTTACATAGTTGAAAGCTAATAGTGAAATATCTAGAAAGTACGTTTACCTTATGTTTAGCCTTTGAATTTGAGATTTGAAAGAAAAATATAGTCCTTAAGTCAATAAAACAAGCAGGTTTACTTCTTAGAAAAAATTGGTGGGGATAATTTTTCTTGAAATTTCTTTGAGAATACTTTAACACTTAGTGAAAGAGGTAGAAATTTTTGTCCTTAGTGATCCCTTATAAAAATAGTCTTATTCTGCTATAAAAGAATCTTCTCCAATGACTTAGGTAAATGAGTTAAGAGTATCCAATCTTGAATGTTAGTATGAGGAAGAGTTTGTAGGGGTCCCTTTAAAACCTGGTCACTTGGGTGATGAGCCATGGATGTGCCAACTTAATGAAGTCACAATAACTAAAGGGTGGAAAGACAAAAAAAAATTTTGAAAGCCAGGTTGACATGAGTGAGTTTTAGTCCCTCATCTGACTCCACTATCAATTAATGCAAATTAGAAAGAAAATTAGGCAATAAGTGAAATAAGACTAAACTGAAGAGGATAAATTATAGGGGGAAAAATGGATACCAAATGCTTCAACTTTTTGTTATCTTGTTTGGAAAAGGAAAATAGAGGGAGCTCATATTTGCCAATACCCAATGAAGTTTAAATGAATATTTTTCTTTATGGACTAAGAACTTTTCTTTTGAAAGAAAATTCAATTGCTAAACACTAGGATTAAAATATGTTTTATTTAGATTAACTACTAAATTTCAACTACGGTATTATATTAGATTTGGTAAAAAGGGTAAACTTAGTCCAAGATTTATTAGCCCATACGAAATACTTGAACGTATTAGGCCATTAGCCTACAGACTTGCATTACCACCTAAGTTACATACAATTTAAATAATGTATTTCATTTGCTATTGCTCAGAAAGTATAGATCATATCCTTCACATATTATTCCATTAGAGGAAATACAGTGATTTCCTATTTTCTCTACAGTGAAACGACCACTCATCCTGTAAGGGATAAGTTTGCATCACAGTTCCTTAAAAACCTGTATAAAATTTTTTTCACATTCCAACAAAATTTAAAACTAGAATTATCCATTCCATCTCAAACCATTTTCAGTATCATCATTCATTTCAAAATACCAAATCATAAAAGAATAAATCCATTTGTAAACACTTTCCAAAAGTATTAATAAAATCAACACACAATTTACTTATTTACAATAATGCCTCTATTTACATGAATATTACAACTTATAAAATATATACATTACAAAAATTATTGGGATACATTTACATTTACAATGACTACCTCAACTGACTTTATCTTCGATTCACTGCTTGCTCTGATGTCCTTTGCTACTTTCACCTACGTTTATCAGGGATAAATGCTGAGTATATAACTCAGTAAGCTATAACCAATTCACTATAGATATATCACATTAATTCCGCCGTGCTCATTCTCACAATATTTTTAAAGCAACAATATCATAAAACATTGACTCAATTAACACAACTATCATCCATATCAATTCACTTATGTCACAACATAATGCAATGCATCTCATGCTATGCAATCTCCATTCTCTTTTGCTCTTCCTTTCTTTCATATTCATACATCCTTTC
>CAOGCB010132691.1:0-10949 GCA_948266635.1 Cnidoscolus chayamansa
TATAGTAAGTTATAGGGTATTTGTGTAACAATGTGCACAATACCAATGTGTTTATACATTTATCATTGTATGGTAAGTTATAGGGTCATTGTGTAACATTGTGCACAATGACTATGGGTTTACATAAATGATAAATTGTTACGTGGTACCCTATGAAATCATCATGCTGCTATGTGTATAGTGACATGTTGTAAAATGTGTGAATGATTATGATTCTTTGATTGTGAATTTTGTAATGTGAATGAGAACGATGTTTGATGAATGTGATTTTATTGATTGAGTAGAGTATCTTATGTGATTGTCTAGATGATGAGTTGAACAGTTGAATGATGAATTCTTTGTGATTGTGATGTGTTATTGAAATGTATGGTTGATGAACCATATGTGATTGACATGATATGTGGAATAATTGTGTGATAGTGATACATGGTTGATCATATATGAATGGTTTATTGTTATAGGTATGTGAATGGTAGTAAAGAGAAACATATGCATATGAGTTGTTGAAGCATAAGTTATATGATGCATATGATGACATGAAAGACATAATGCATACCATATATGACATATTCATAGTGGGATGTCGGGTGATACTAGAAAGAAACCCGATCATGAAAATGAAATGGCAAGGAATACCAGAAAAGGGACCTAGCCAACTGAAACTGAAATGGCAAGGAATACCAGAAAAGGAACCTAGTCAAATGAAAATGAAATGGCAAGGAATACCGGAAAAGGGACCTAGCCAAATGAAACTGAAATTGCAAGGAATACTGGAAAAGGGACCTAGCCAAATGAAACTGAAATGGCAAGGAATACTTGAAAAAGGGACCTAGACAAATGATAAAGAAATGATGGGTATTACCGAAAAAAAAGGGAACCCAATCATAAGAAAAGAATATGGGATGGTAGGTAATACTGGAAAGAGACCTAATTATGGTTGTATAACATGAATGCATTCATATCATTGTAGAACCTCATGAAATGCATTCATATATATGTGTATATATATATATGTTAATGCATCACATTTGGAATTATTATAATTGTTATTCATGTTTGAATATTAAAAGAGATTAGTTATATTAGTTGTGATGATTTTATATTGATTTGATAATGGGTGATGATATACATGAGTAGATCATTGTGATGCATGTGCATATGTGTAGCTTACTGAGTTTTATACTCAGTGTTTATACCTGATAAACGCAGGTGGAAGTAGCAAGAGGAAGCAAGACGAACTTTGAGCTTGCTTGTGAAGGCACTCCGGAGGTAGATTATTTGTATATGGACTTGTATCCCAAACTATTGTAATATATAGTATGTTTTGTAACTATCACTATAGGATAAAGAGGTAGTAATGTAAGCATATAATTTATCCGCTGTGTGTGTCTTTTGGTTTTGATTTATCTTTATCGAATGTGATAGATATTTTAAATAATTGTATGTTAGGAAATATATAGAAATGAGAAAAAAATTTTATACAGATTTTTACAAAGCGATGAACCAATTCTATCCCTTACAGAATAATTAAGGATTTCTGTAGAGAAAAGGGAGAAATCTTTGATTATTATGTGGGAGACATGTCATAGGGAGATGTGACACTGTTATTCTGCATCAAAACACATCCTAAACCATTCTGGATGCATCACAGTACACAGTGAAGTCTTCTCCTGTCTTTGGTAAGGCTAACATCGGTGTCATGGTTAACCTCTTTTTTAGTTTTTGGAAACTCTCTTCACATGCATCAGACCAAATAAATTTCTGGTTCTTTTATGTTAACCTAGTTATTGGAGCAGCAATCTTGGAGAAATCCTGTACAAATCTCCTGTAGTAGCCAGCCAAACCTATAAAACTTTTGACTTCTGTAACTATGGTGGGTGTTGACTAGTGTGCTACTACCTCTACTTTCTTAAGGTCAACATTGATGCCATGTTCTAACACCACATGACCTAAGAAAGAGATGCTCTTTAACCAAAACTTGTGCTCCGAGAATTTCACATACAGTTGATGCTCTCTAAGTGTTTGTAGAACCATTCTTAGATGCTGGGCATGTTCTTCTGAGTTTCTAGAGTACACCAAGATGCCATCAATGAAGACTATCACAAAGTGATCCAAAAACGGTCGAAAAACCCTATTGATGAGATCCATGAATGCTGCAGGGGTATTTGTTAACCAAACGACATTATAAGGAACTCATAGTGCCCATACCTTGTCCTGAATGTAGTATTAGGTGCATCATCCTCTCTGATTTGCAACTGATAATAGCCTGATCTCAAATCTATCTTAGAGAAGCAACTAGCTCCTGCCAATTGGTCGAACAAATCATCAATTCTTGGTAAGGGGTACTTATTCTTCACTATGAATTTATTAAGCTATTTGTAGTCAATACATAGTCTCATACTCCTATCCTTCTTCTTCATAAACAACACTAGTGCACCCCATGGACATGTACTCAATCTAATGAAACTCGTATCAAAACTAGTTCTTGCAATTGTGTCTTTAACTCTTGTAATTCTGCAGGTGCCATCCTATAGGGTGCGATAGAAATGGGTCTAATACCCGATACTATTTTTATCTCAAATTTTATCTCCGTGTTAGGTGGCAAATCGGTAAGATCAACAGGAAATACATCGAGAAACTCCCTCTCCATTGGAGTTGAATTTGACTCCCTAACATCCTGATCCACTATCCTAACATAGGCTAGAAATACCTGGCACCACTTCCTAAGCAATCTATGTGCCTGCATAGAAGCTATCATACCAGTGGGCATACCTGTGTTGTCCTCCTGAAACGTGATGTATGATCTGTCCTACTCTCTAAACCAAACTACCTTGTTCTTGCAGTCCAAGGTAGCATCATGCAATGATAAGCAATCCATACTTATGATGATTTCAACATTTGTCAGATCGATCACCGTTAGGTCTGCTGGAAGGCACATATCCTTAATAAACACTAGACAACATTGATAGCTCATCTCTACCAATGTCAGAGCACACTTGGGTCAACTAACCCATAATGGACACTCTATTAAAGCAATAATCAATATGATCCTTATAACAGCCTGCCTTGTCGGACCGCTACCAGCATTAGAATCCCGACCACCCGAAGGTGACCGAAACCCTAACAAGCCGTAAACATTAACATTACATAGACATAAACATAACATTTACATATAATCTCATGCGTCATTAAGCATTTTGGTACAACATTAACATAAGGAATACTTAAATTCCTAGTACAAGTGTCTTATATTATACATGTACACATCATCATGGTGGACATAAACATAGGTACCAAAAATTCTACATAAATATTTCACATTTACATGAGATTATAAAATTTATTCATTAACTTAACATTTATCCTAGGGGCAAACAACATCATCACCTTTGAAACACGTGCACTCTATCCTGTCAATTTCATTCTTCCTATATAGCATGTGAAAAATGTATGGGGAGAGGGGATGGGCAAGGAATACAAAAGGGGTAAGCTATTTGAATAGCCTAGTGAGAAGATACAAAAAAACATACATAAAAACATTGTTTTCATGATCGTGTAAAGCATCACCTTCAAATATTTCACATAAGGTAATATTGTCACCAGAAATCCCTGAGTCAGTTCTAATTGGCAAACCATCTTCTTAGAACCACCCAAATACCTTATGAGATCGCTACTTCCTTTAGGTATTCATATGCGCCACAACAACTCCTTTCGACCAATTACGAACTTACCATATAAATAACATAACATATGCATTCCAAGAAAATCCTAAGGTCTCAACATGTTACATTCGAGGGACATACCAAAGGATCTCTCCGTGGGACATAACATAAACATGATGGACTTCTGGATCACTCAACATTACTGACCATAGATCATGAATAATGCAATGCAACATATATCATTCATCTAATGCAGCAACCAAAGCATTATGATGCATGAGCATGCTAAAAACATCAATTTACATTTTTTGTGTCATGAAAGAGTTTATATCCACTCACCTGTAGACTGGCGTGCTGATGAATCCTTGGTTCATCACTGATGTCCCTAAACTCTGGCATCTAATCCTGTATTTTGGACTTCGGATTAGAGACTCAACATAGACTTAAAATATACTTAAACACATCCTTTTAAACCTCATAAAACATCACATAAACATAAAATACTTAATCCAAGCAATTTGGGTAAGAAATTGTTGGACAGGGGACTTTCGGCATTAGTTCGGTGGTCGAAAGTCACCCTTATAGAGACGAAAGTCTCTCTTGCAGTAGTAGGTTTAGCTGCCACAAGTTCCCTTTTGCCACCAGTTTCGGCGGCCAAAAGTCCAACCTTCAACTGCTGAAGCTAGACTTCCCTTCCTTTCCTGAGTTGCTCCCTAGTTTCGCTTGCCTAACTTCTCTTTAGGCTACGCCAAAACCTTGGTTCCAGCACTTTTAACACATCTAAAGCCCACCAATTTCAACTCTACACATTTCTAAACATTCATGTACATCCACAACAACTCCACTAAACATTTCTTGAACACATACAACATAATCTTCATCAATTCATGCATTTTCATCAACTTCCCTAAACTTAACATTTTTTTATTTCTTCTATCCTTTAACATGCATTTCATTCTAACATTTCCAACATGTTTTCTAACATCATTTAACACCATCAAATGTACATACTTCATTTCTATGTTCATCATTTGGTAAAATTTACATTTTCATCCAAACTCTTGACTTAGACATAGTTTTCATTTGCATGCATCATTTCTATCATTTCGAGCATTTAACTTACTTGGATTGAAGACTTAAACTATCTAGAACTAGGTTTGAACTTCCTTCTTCATGTTCTACCAAGTTCCCTTTCTCCTTCTTTCCTTTACTTTTTTTTCTTCTTAAATCTTTTCTTTCTCACTTGATCCTCTTTTTATTTGCCCTTGAATTGTTTGTAGTCTTCTATAAAGTTCATGGAATTCGAGAGGGAGAAAAATGTGAAGTTTTGCCAAAATCTCCCCTTTAGCCGGCTGCCTCTACTATTTATAGTGGAGGTGGAACAACTAAGTTCGGCGATCGAACCTGGTTTTTCAGGTTAGTCCTAGCCAAACTTCACTTTAGTCCCTTAACTTTCCCCTTTGTTCATTTGTCCTTACATTTTACATTTTTCCTTTTAACTTTTATAACTTTACATTTTGATCCCCAAACATTATTTCGGCCTGATTTTTGAATATTTCATGAATGTTTTGGTCGAAAACTTAGAATTCAACTTTGGAAATTTTCAGGTGTTACAATTATGCTCACAACCCTCGGTGATATGAATGAGTGAGAGGCACCCAGATCTAGCAATGCATGTACATTTTAACAACCAATCAACATGGTACCTGATACAATAGTGTTGGAAGTATTAGCCTCCTGCTGGGTCATGATAAATATCCTTGCTGTGCCATCTAACCTCCTCTATGTGTCCCTGATGAGGATCTTGCTCCTTGACCTCTTCCTTGACTTGGGTCTTATGAATCGATACTCGGACTCATTAAGAATCCATTATATTACTTGATTGGTACACTTGTCATTCTTTTAGAGAATTTAGAGCACATATCAGATGATACGAAGATCAAGGTAAGAAGAAATGAAGACAAGTCAAGATAGGCAAAAACATGTAAGAGAAGTGAGCTTTTTGACTTGCCAAATAAATTATCTCATTCATAAAAAGTTTCACAAAATTTTTTTTTTAAAAAAATTTTGAAATCAAGAAAGATCTGTTTTGAAGTAAGCTAAACTAATTTTCGAATTATAGTTTTCTAAGTAGACAGTTAAAAATGAAATTAGCCAATCAGTTTTCAAAATTAGTAAACTATTCTTGAAATTAGCTAAACTACTTTTAAATCAAAATAATTTTAGATAAGCTAATTTTGAATATAGCCTGAACAAAATCTTGATAGAAGTACAGTTTGCTAAACTAATTTTAGAACTATAGTTTTCTTAATAGACAATTACAAATGAAATTAGCCAATCAGTTTTCAAAATTAGCAAACTATTCTTGAAATTAGCTAAACTACTTTTAAATCAAAATAATTTTAGGTACAGTCTGCGCAGAATGTACATCCGTTTGCAGGATTTCAATGGCTAGAAAACTAGCTGTTGGTGACCTTCTAGTCCAGAAATCTTCAAAGCTCTTTTTCACCTATAAATACTTGCATTTACTCCAATTTTTGGTTAATGAAAGTGATATTTTATTGATGAATATTTTGAGCATAGTTTTTAGCATTTTTTATTAACTTTCATTCAAGAGCTTCATTGGCAAATCTTCTCTCTCTTCTCATAGCTTTCAGCTGTAGTTTATTGCTAAGAGAGTGATTCATTTTTATCATCAATTCTAATCAAGAATTTGTTTAAGTGATGGTACATCACTTGGAAGAGGTTATTAAACACTTTGGAAGCTTAAAGAAGTTTGAAGGGAATCAAACTTGTAAGAGGTTTTCTAAGCACCTGTGAAGCTTAGAAGAATTATAAAAGGTTTTTTTTTTTCTTACCTGGGGAAATAGATTGATAGTGAAGTGGAGATCTCAAGGAGTAGCTTGAGAAGAATGGACATAGGCTGGATTTAGCCAAACCATTATGAATTATTGTGTTTGAATTCTCTTTACCTTACTCGATAGCTTATTAATATCTCATGAATTATCTGAATGATATTTAGTGAAGTTTGATTGATTATTTTTGAGAATTTATTGAAACAGATTTTAAAATTAGTAGAGTTGAGAAGTTAGCTAATTTTAACGTAACAATAACTTTGCATACAGGTAAAATTTTAGTAAAGTTAATTTCAAAGTGAATAGTAACATGAACAATAACTTTTCACAGGTTAAAAATTAGCTAGCTAGTTTTGTATTCTGCAAACTTATAATAATCAACTTCTCACATTTTTAATCTAATTAGATAACACTCTAGAAGTATTTAGCCATAATTTTTCATGAGAGTTTAGAGCAAGAACTTGAAAAATTATTTGAATTAAAAAAGTGACAAATTCATCCCCCACTTGGTTATTTGTACTTGGGACAACATTCTCTTTTCAATTTCAATCTTCTTAGGACTTAGGATGAAGTTTATTACAACTTTACCTTGAGTTTTGGTGTTTTACTTTGGATGTTCGGAATCAAGTTTCACTTTTTAATTTTTTAAAATTCTACTTTAACCTGCTTTGAAAATTTAAATTGTAAATTGTATCTTTCTATTTTATTTTAGTAAATTGACATACTAAACTTTAATTCATATTATTTGAAGTCCTTTTTATGTGTATTCAAGTTACTTTTAGAAAATTTCAAATTTTGCCTCCATGTATGAAAACATACTTACCACTTTGACTATTTTTTCCTTTTCTAGATTTATCGAGTAACCCTAATTTATAACTTTTGAAAACTTTATGTACATTATTTTAAAAACTTAAATGACATTATTAAACTATATTATTAATTATAAATTTAATGCAAACTTCGTGGAAAAAAAATACTTAACTTAAGCGAGCACGTGATACAATACAACCAAACTTTATTTATTTTTTATTCTAAACATACTTAGAATTCACCATATAAATATCTTATAATATTTTGGCATATCATATTTTTAAAGGAAGCTTTGGTTGAAAACCACTAATTTCAGCCAAAATATCTTTATATAGTTTTTTTTTTTAAATTTTACTTCACATTTTGAAAGCTGTATTTATTAAAAAATTTAAAATTTAAATACTAAATATCTCGGTGTTAAAATAGCACGTTGGCCAGGTCTGGCCCATTCTTCGAAAGAAATTTTGATGGGATCCCTATCTATCAAAATTTTGACTTCTGGTTCCGGCGAACGTACCATCCTTATTGCTAGTGTATGCTGATGCTTGGCTTAGCTTTAACTTTAAATTAAAAACATGATTTTAAATTTTCATAAATTAAATATTAAAATCTTGAAAAATTAAGAACATGATTTTAAAATTGAAAATTTTTTCTTTTTTTAAAAAATAAATTAAATATATGAGTTTAAAAATAATTAACTTTAACTTTAAATTTAGTAATTTTTTATGCTTACCTTAATAAAAAAATGCACATATTTTTTTAATGGTGAAGATCAGATTCTAAAAAAAGAAGCCTATCTGCAAATAAGTTTATAGGTTGTAAAGCACAAGCCTTGACAATATTGTATTATATTTAAACCAAAACAACTTAGGCATATATCTAACTAATACTAATTCTCCATCTTTTCCTTGAGAGCCACCAGTTTTAATATATACATACATATATATATTTGATGGAGATTAAAGGGTTTTCAAATGTCTTATTTCTTTTTAATAATTCTGAAAAAATCACTGGTATAATGATGTGAATATGGATCTTGGTAATGAAAAAAATAACATTAATTGAAAATAAAAATATGATAAAAGTGGGATGGATATTTATTCATAACAGTGAAAATATTAAAACTATGGTTATAGCATATATATGTATATATATATATATATATATATATCCAAACAAACACTAACTAATGATGAGGAACATGACAAGGAAGCACCCTTTTGAGTCTTATTTTCTCTGAATATTCTGTGATGTGTAGAGGTCACTGTCAAGGAGCACCTGGTGGATTATCATGACCCACACCAGGGCTATGCCCTGGACTTGTTGGCCTGAAAGCTTCTACCTCTGTATATTTGTAGCGATTTATACCATATAAGATGAGAGGAGGAGGTTTCTGGTTTCTTAGGGGAAGTTCAGGGAAAGGTGGTGGATGAATATGTAGTGACCTCGAGGATGCTTCTGCCAAGTACAGTTGGAGATGTAGGAATAATATCAAAACAAGAGCTAATAAACTCATCAACAAGCAAGCCTTATTAGCCATGTATGAAATGAAATGAAATGAAATGAAATGATGGGGTTGCAGTAGTAAGCCTAGCTAATCTGAAGATGAATTTGCACAAGAAGTAATTTTGATTTGGGTTGATGTGTGATGGGTTTGAAGAGTATTTAAGGTGTGATTTTGAATGGACCCACGTGAGGACTAATTGTATTATATATAATATTAGTTCAAATTGAACATAAAATAAGGTTTTGATGCACATGGTAGGGTTTGGAAAGCATATTTATAAAATAAGAAGGCAAAGCATGGGAATAGTTTCTTAAAATGGAAAGTTTAGAAATCATGATTTATTCCAAACATACAAAGAACTTCCTCAGAACCATTCATTGAAAATGATATTAAATTTGTAAGGAAAGCTTGGGTTGATGATAAGACAACACCATCAACACTTTTGTCTGAAGATTTCTGTTTGTTTAATAATAACTTAGTCCATCTGTTCACAAAACATATCTTGTTTGTTTCTTCTGCATAATGCTTCTTCCACTAAACATATTAAGGATTTGTCCAAAGCTCCACTTTTACTCTTTCCAATATCAGCTGCTCTTGATAATAATAAATAATAATCATACGAGGTTTGAATCTCATCAGAAAATACAAATAAAGTTGATGTGATAAAACTATAAAATTATTATTACTAGCTCGTACCGAATATTAATAAATTTAAAGTTTTTATCGAGTTTTTATTAAAGTCAATCTCGAATATTTCCAAAAAAAAAAAGAATTTATCTCATTATAATTTTAATAATTTTATTTTAAAAATTTGATTCTTAACAATCTAAATATCTATAAGTTCAAACTTGTTTGGGACTAAGACTTATTGTTGTTGTTGTGTTTGACTTATTATAGAAAATGAATAAAATTAAATCGAAATTTTGAAGTTGAGTATTGAATAGTTCACGGGTAGTTTAGTTCATTGGAGTCCATTGCCATAAATTTTTTAGGTAATTTTTACGAGTAAATTTAAAATCTATTGATAATTATTAATTTACCCACAAAATGAGAGAAAATTTTAAAAGAAAATTATTAGTAAATTAGTAAATTTTTGGTAATTAAAAAAATATTTGTAATAAAAGTAATTAATTTTTGTGGTAATTTAGTAAGATAAAAAATTAATTATTTTCTTAATATAATTATGTTCTTAATTTATATCAATTAGTACAAAAAATAAAAAATTTTAAAAAAATATAAGAAAATATGAGAAAGAGGAGAAAAGAAAAACATAACGAGAAAATATCTGTAAGTTCAAGTTTGATTCGTTTATTAAATTAAATTATTAACAGTGAATTATTAATAGATTTTAAAATTTAATGATATTTTGCAAATGGATTTGAAGAACCGTCGGTGAATTTTAGCAACTAATTTCAAAATTCGTTTAGCAAATTTTAAGGATGAAATCTTTCTATTTAGATTTTAGAATCTTTGGTTAGTTTTAGATTTGTTGGTCATTAGGAATGATTTTCAATATATTGGAACTTTTAGCTGTAACATTTCTACTCTTACTCTTATTTCAAATGAATTTTATTTTATTTGATATTTTCAGCATTTTTTATAGCATGAGCTTTCTTTTGTTATATCCAAACTGATTTTTTTTTATGTTGAATTTGAATTCATTGTAGCCATTGGCTGTGGTTTACCTTTTGTGCATAATTATCTTTAGAACAACATAATACAAATATATAAATTATACATCAAAGTAGGATGCACTTGACAAAATATCTAAAATACATATATGCAAGTGGATATGTGAGCATGTCAGCATAATGGAATAAAAATCTACTAATCATCCAATGAAAAGGAAACTTGTAATAATACAGAAATTAGTGGAGAAAAATTAGAAGCATGATCACAGGAAGTGTGACACCCCTTGCCGGTTCCCGAGTTAACCGCCGGTTAACCCGTTCCCCGGTTCGGTTTGCCACTTTGACGGTCTCAACACGCCTATCAAATCAACTAAAGCTGCACATGCATATAGCATAAATCTGAACAAATTTAAAACTTTTCCTCAATTCCATAAAATCAACACTTTAAGAAAATACATCTTCATTCATATTCAATTCATTACAA
>CAOGCB010132812.1:0-12327 GCA_948266635.1 Cnidoscolus chayamansa
TCTTTCCCATCAAATGAATCATCAATGAAATGACTCCATACAATGCAAATGAATCATCTTTCCTTCCTTAATTCCCATTTATCATATTATTTCATAATCTCCTTGTTAATCTCATTGATTTAGGTACCTAATCTCCTAGGCTCTAAATCTGGTCATGACAGATAAAGTATACGAAAGGATTGAAAGAGAAAATGAGCAACTGTGCATAATAAGTGAGATTTGGAAATCGAACCAGAGGTTTGGTTGCCAAACCTAAGCTGAGACTGAGACACCCTCCCTATATAAAGGAGGTGGCTATAGGTTAGGGAAGGTTTGCAAGCAAAAACCTTTTCTCCTGTATTCTAACAAAACCCAAAAATTTGAAAGTGGAAGAATTAAGAGGAAGCAAGTTAACTATTTAAGAGTGTGCAAATTCATCATAGAAGTGAAGGGAATCTCATACGTGAGTGGGAACTAAGAAGTTCAAACCATTCACTGAGAAGAACTACTAGAACTTTGAGTGATTCAAGCTCCACTACACTGATTATCTTAAAAATATGTTAGTAAATGGATTAATAGCTTGTTTTGGGGTGATGGGATAAAGTTTTAGATACATGCATCTAGGTTTGAAATGAAATGATGAATGTTGATGGTTGTTTGGTTAGAGTCTCAATTTTGATGAAATGTGCTATAACATGTTTTTTTAAGATGAATGGAATTATAATGTATGGGTTTATGTTAGAAAAATACCAAAAGTGTTGTTGCAAATTGAATTAGTAGCAAGCTTTTGGATGTTTACAAAAGAAATTGTGAAAATGATACAATGGGTTTGATGAAGGGTAAATTTATTGAAAAGAGTTAATGTGATGTTATAATGTCAAATGTTGATGAAAGAAGTCAAGAAATGTGTTTTTTATTTGAAAAATGTAAGTTTAATGGGTTTGATTAAACTGGTAATGGTAAGAAGCTAGTTTTGACCTTTTGGAAAAAATCCAATTTCTGGTAGTCAAAAGAGTAATCTGGTCGCCGGAGTTAAGCTTCAGACTGAGCCATAAGGGATAGTCAAAGGATGCTACTGCAACATTCCTTGGCTCAGTGAATGAAGTAATGTGGTAGCCAAAGGATATTACCAAGGCATTGTTTGACTATAAATGTAAGAAGGTCACCGAAGGATACTATCAATGTATTGTTTGGCTAGAGTTATTATTCGGTAACTAAGGGATACAATTAATGTATCATTCAGTTAGAATTATGTTTTGGTAATTGAGGGATGTGATTACAACATTTCTTGGTGAGGCAAGAGATATGGCTTGGAACCGAATGAACTACAAAAAGGTTCGACCCATACCATTTGCTCCAAACCATATTAACAATGTAATAACTAGCTTTATCGGACTACTACCAGCGTTAGAATCCCGACTATCTGAAGGTGACTGAAACCCTAACAAATTGTAATATTACATGACATTCCATTTTCTTTCATTAACATTATATTTATATTTTTCATTTACCTTTAAATATTTATTAGCATGAGTGAACAAGTCATAGCTGTTAGCTATAAATTATGTTCTAGAACTGAGTCCTAAGATTGATATGTTTCCTAGTTTAGTTGTTTCCTTATTTTAGGTTTTTTCTTGTATAAATATACATGTGAATCAGCAGTCGAAAGTCATCCTTATAGAGAAAAAAAAATCCCTTTTCAATAGTAAGGTTCGGCGACCACAAGTGATTTATGCTCCCCCCCCACAGTCGAAAGGCCACATTGGCAGTTGAAACTGGGTTTTAGCCTCGCCTTGGTGAATTGCTTCCAGTTTCAATATCCTAATTCCTCTTTAGGCCGCCGAACCTTAGTTTTGGCAGAAACCAAAACCTCGGTTCCTTACATATTCTACATGCCAAAAACATGCATTTCAATATTAAAACACTTCTAACCCTCTATGCATGTTAGCCGTCTTGTTTTTATTCATCATTATAACATTTTACTAACTTGGATTTGAGCTTGTTGGTTTTGGATTGACCTCCTCCAACACTTATGCGATCCTTCTTTCCCACTTTTTGCTTTCCTTTTACAATATCTTTAATTCCTTAGCTTTCATGCTTTGGTTTTCTTGTTATATCTCTTAAATACTTAAATTCTCTTGAGTTTAGAGAGTTAATTTTTCTGTGAGGTTGAGAGAAACTGAGAGAGTTTGAAATTGTCTCCAAAACCTCACCTTGGCCGACTACCTCCACTAATTATAGTGGAGGTGACCAACTAGTTTTGGCGGCTGAACCTGGTCTTCCACACTTGCCCTAGCCAAAATTTCTCTCTAGTCCTCCAACTTGTCCAACTTTGCATTTTAGTCCTTGAAATTTTCATTTTAGTCCCTAAACTCTTTTAACTTGACATTTTGATCCCTAATCACTATTATGGCCCAATTTTTGAATATCCATGAATATTCTGATAAGAAATTCAAAATCTAACATCGAAAAAAGGTCAGATGTTACAACACTAGAGTCACCTTCATCTATGCCACTAAAGCACCATTCTCTACTATCTCTAGTCGAAGCCCTCCACCGATCAGCTTATAAAACTCAATGACCATTGGCTGAAGTATTGAAGTAATGTAAGATAAGCTACTCTATGATTTTTACTAAGGGCATCATTAACTACATTTGCCTTGCTTGGATGGTACTATATTCTGCAGTCGTAATCACTAAGTAGTTCAACCCATTATCTTTGTCTCAAATTCAACTCCTTTTGAGTTAGAATATACTAGAGACTCTTGTGATATGTGAGGATCTCACATCTAACCCCATATAAATAGTGTCTCCATATCTTTAAAGAAAATATCACTGCATCCATCTCACGATCATGAGTCGGGTAGTTCCTCTCATGCTTATTCAATTGCCTTGATGCATACGATATGACTTTATCATTTTGCATCAAAACACTTTGGACGCATCACAATACACGATTAAGTCTTCCCTTATCTTCGGTAAGGCTAACACCAGTGTCGTGGTCAACTTCTTCTTTAGCTTCTGAAAACTCTCCTTACATGCATCAGACCAAATAAACCTTTGGTTCTTCTGTGTCAATCGAGTCATCAAAGCAACTATCTTAGAGAAATCCTGCATGAATCTCCTATATTATCTAGTCAAACCTAGAAAACTCCTATCTCTATAATTGTAGTGGTTGTAGGCCAGTCTGCTACTGCCTCTACTTTCTTAGGGTCCACTTCGATGCCATGTTGTAACACCAGATGGCCTAAGAAAGGTATGTTGCTCAACCAAAACTCACACTTTGAGAACTTTGCATACAACTGGTGCTCTCTTAATGTTTGTAGAACCAGTCTGAGGTATTGGTATGTTCCTCTTCATTTCTAGAATACACTAGGATATCGTCTATGAAGACTATCATAAAGTGATCCTTGAACGGTCTGAAAACTCAGTTAATGAGATCCATGAATGTAGCAAGGGCATTTGTTAACTCGAACAACATTACAAGGAACTCATAATGGCCATATCCATTCAGAATGTAGTCTTAGTTACATCACTCTCCCTGATTCGCAATTGATGATAGCCCAATCTCAAGCCTATCTTAGAGAAACAACTAGCTCCTGCCAATTGGTCGAACAAATCATCATTTCTCGATAACAGGTACTTGTTCTTCATTGTGACCTTATTCAAATGTCTGTAATCTATACATAGTCTCATGGTTTTATCTTTCTTTCTTACACTAGTGCACCCCATAGTAATGTACTTGGTCTGATGAAACCCTTGTCAACTAATTCTTGCAATTGTGTCTTGAGCTCTTTTAATTCTGCAAGAGCCATCCTATTTGGCATGATAGAAATGGGTTTGACAGCCAATAATAATTCTATCTCGACTCTATCTCCTTATCAGGTGGTAACCCCATAAGGCCAGTAGAGAATACATTGGGGAACTTCCTCACTACTAGCATCAACTAAAGCTTCATCACATTCTAATCTGTTGTCTTAATAAAACCTATAAATCCCTAGCACCCCTCCTAAGCAATCTATGCACCTGCATAGAAGATATGAAACCAGTGGGCATACCTTAGGTGTCCCCCAGAAATGTGACATATGACTTATTCTCCCATATGAACCTGACTACCTTGTTCCTATAGTCCAAGGTAGCATCATGTAGTGAGAGCCAATCTATACATAGTATGACATCGAAGTTTGTCAAATCAAACACCACTAGGTCTACTAGAAGGCACTTACCTTCAATAAAAATTTGATTACACTAACATCTCATCTTTGCCAATATCGGATCACACTTAGGTCCACTAACCCATAATAGACACTATTGGAGCAACAACCAACCCGATACTACTCACAGCCCTCGGTGATATAAACAAGTGAGAGGCACCCGGATCTAGCAATGCATGCACATTTGAACAACTAGTCAGAATAGTACCTGATACCATTTTGTTGGAGGTGTTAGCCTCCTGTTGAGTCATGGTGAATATCTGTGCCGATGCCATTGGACCTCCTAACTAAGCCTCTGAGCATCCTATTCCTCGACCTCTCCCCTAACCTCGGCCCTATGGAGTTGCTACATAACTCGACCTAGTAGCTGATTGAGCTACACTGCCCGTGTCTACTGTGTTTGCCCTGTCATGTTAGGTCACTCTCTAGAGAAGTGGCCCTCTTGACCACACCTGTAACATGTTGTAGTCCCAAATCTGCATCAGCCCTTATGCGACTTCCTACATCTAGCACAAGTGGATTGGTGAACTCAACCATTTTCCCATACCGAGCCCTAACTTGACCTTTTTCCAAAACTTGTTCTTCTTTTTCTTAGAGCTCTTCTTCTCTTTTTGTTCTCCTGGCATTGTAGCTGCAAGAGAGGTGAGATTGAGCCTCCTACATTGCCCAAGGAATGACAGATGGTCCCTGGCATGCCGATCGATGTGACACCACTCCCCTGATATCACGCTCGCCTCCATCTTCCTTGCAGCATATATTATTGCATGAAACTCTCTCTCTTTGTTGCCATAATCAGTTATGAGTACCTACTGTGCAAGCTCATGGCATACCATCTGGCTTTCTTCCTCTCCAGATCATATGCCTATCCCACATAATACAGAAGATCGATGAACTGATATGTGTACTCATTTACACTCATCTCACTAATCTATTGAAGTTGCTTAAACTCCAGCATCTTCAGTTCTCTTGAATTGTCTAGAAATGCCCATTTTGTAAACTTAGCAGAAAACTGATCCCATGTCATCTGCTCTACCTTGGACTCAATGTAAACTCTATACCAATCCTTTGCCTTCTTGCATCGGAGTGTGAATCCAACCCTTTTTATTGCCTTACTGTCATCTTTCCCCAGCTCATCTGTAATAATCTTGACTACCTTGATATACTCAAATGGATCATCTCCCTCTTTGTACTTTGGAGCATCCAACTTTAGGTAGTCAGTCATCTTAGTCTTGCCACTACTCCCCGAAAATGCTCTAGGTGGCTAAGGTGGTGAGGCAACTAATTCTGTAGTAGGCCGTGTAATTGGTGGGACTGGTAGGGCTGGATTTTTTAGTGCTGCCCTTGGGAGCTAGAGTAAGGTGGGTATATTCCATATGGGTAAGGCATATAGGGAGGGTAATATGGGTAGTTCTATTGCCTTATGGTGTCACTACTAAGGTAACCATAACCACCCTAGTAACCATAGTTATGTGGTAGAGGTGCAAACCTGTAAGCTGATGCATCTCCTTGACCACTAGTATACCTTTCCACTCCTCCTCCAACACCCATACCTAGGTTTTCAACTCTCCTTCCTACATCCTTAGTTGGCAAGTCTCCTATGGACATTCTAAAAAGCTTTGCCGCTTCCCTGTTTACATCTGTGAATACTCGAATTTTGAGATTCAGAAAGCCCATTTTCACAAACTGTAAAACAGCCTAGCCCGTTTTGCACCCGACATAAAACCATTCCGGAAATATACCAATATGGTACTCAAAACGTTCGGAACGTCGCGAGGAACCCAAAGGTACTTTCAGAATAATTTTTAGAGACATAAAACTCATGAAAAAAGCCTCGGAACGAAAATCGAGCAAAAAAGGCAGTCTCCAGCGACCATAACTGCGGCTCACCGTGGCTATAACCGCATCTCACCACGGTCGTAACTGCGGGAACACCTCGGTTGTAACCGTGGGTCCACCGTGGCCGCAACCGCGGGCCCATACCGCGGCTGTAACCGCGGCCCACGGCGGTCACAGCCGCCCTCCAGCCGATTTTCGCTATAAAAATAGCCCCTGGCCTCCGTTCTGAGGTACACCGCTTTGAATTTTCAGCATCACTCTCCCTCCTCGCTCCTGGTGATTCTTTAGAGCTTTCTGCATACATTTTTGCATTAATTTTATTGCTGTTGTGATCACCCTAAAGATTAATTCAATAGTTAATTAATTGATCGACAAGCTAAAGCTCCGCAGTGGCGGACTAGTAAATCAGGTACGCCTTAACTCTATTTTTCAAATCAAACTTATATGCATCATGTTATCACCCATAATTCCCAAATTTTGGCTCTAAGGCCCATAAATCCCCAATTTGGCCCAAAGGCCCAAAATTCATATTTGGCCCATAAGGCCCGAAAATCACAATTTGGCAGCAAAAAGCCCAAAAACACAATTTGGCCCATAAGGCCCAAAATCACATTTAGGCACCAAGTGCCAAAAAAAACCCATTTTGGCAACAAAAAGCCCAAAACTTAATTTGGCCCATAAGGCCCAAAAATCAAAGCCCTTTTAAAAAGGCAAATTCTGAACTACGTTGACTTTGATCCCTTATTCAAATTAAGGGTACGTAGGCATGTTTGGGATTAAATCTCAAATACCAAGTCCAAATCTATTCAAGTTTTTCCAAAATTATCAAATCACATTTTACCCTGCATTTCATTACACATTTAAAAATGGTTAGTTAAATGCATGACATGGTCTCGGGATCTACCTCTGGTTCTAAGACTTGCCTTAATTCATTTGGGCTAATTAATCTAATTAAATTAGGTTAATCAAATTAAAATGGATTCAAAGGGTTTTTTCCTAGTTTACCCTAAAATAATTAAACCAGGTGGCGACTCACACACATTCACGTGTATTCATCCCAATTTACATTTGCAATGCATTCTGAAGCATTGCTGCATCTTTGGGGAGGGGTTCACAACATCAAAGGACCTTTGTGAGTCCCTTGACATATCTCTCTATAAGCTCCTTCTTGCTTTGTGCCTCATTGTGGAGGTGTTAAGGAGATCCTTTAATCACTCATGTTCATGAGGAACTACTAATAAATGAGTTGATTGTCATGATTTAGTCATATTCACTTTTGTTAAGAAGACAAACATAACATATCTTTAACATAAAATTTTAGTTCACATCTCACCACATGAACTCATATAACATTTCACATAATCATTCATTCATATGCATAGTATACACATGATCATATACTTAGCACATACATCATAATAGCCATGATATTTAACATTGACTCCCTAATGGACGTGTACTCCCTATGATGTTTGCCCCATAACATTCTATAACATTTTACATGTACTTATAGGTCCAATCTTTTGAACCTAATGCTCTGATACCAAGTCTATAAGAACCCACTTTACCAGACTACTACCAGTGTTAGAATTTTGACCACATGAAGGTGATCAAAACCCTAAAAAGCTGTAACATTACATGACGTTCCATTTCTTTTCATTAAAATTACATTTACATTTTTTATTTTCCTTTAAATATTAACATTTAATACTAACATTGCATTCATAACATTTTCATCTCATGCATTTAAGTAAATTAAGGGATAAAACATAGAAGGAATACTTAAATTCCTAATTATAAGCAACGTGTATAGCCTATAACAACATTTCATAACATAAACATGAATGCCCCAACCTACTTATAATATTCATAAAACATTATATATGAGATTAGAACATAACATTTCTACTTAACATTTTAAAATTTTACATTCCTAGGGGCATAACTCATAAACTACCTTATAGTGACACGTCCGGTCTACCCTATGTTTTCCGGTACGTCCTGCATATCTATGAAAAATAGGATGGGAATTGGGGATGGGATGTGAGGACATAAATAGGTAAGCTATTGAAATAGCTTAGTGAGCAGATGTAGAAAACATATATCATAAAATAACATTTTGTGCATGTGTAATGCAACACCTTCAAACATTTCATCTTAGGTAATATTATCACCAAGATCCCTAAGTAGTTCCAAGTG
Source organism: Cnidoscolus chayamansa (assembly GCA_948266635.1). NCBI lineage: Eukaryota > Viridiplantae > Streptophyta > Magnoliopsida > Malpighiales > Euphorbiaceae > Cnidoscolus > Cnidoscolus chayamansa. The sequence goes on from CAOGCB010132812.1 coordinate 8,229, forward strand.
GCAAAGCCATCTTTTGGGAACTACCCGAAATATTAATATCCACTAAGAATCTCCTTTCGGCCATCTTGGACTTACCATAGACATAAACATAATATAAATATCCCTTGGAACGTCCCAATCTCAATCGGTATTTCATTTGCGGGACAGTCTGTGGCACATCCCGAGCAACATACCGAACGGACATACATAATATATTTCTAAAGGACATTCCTAGGGATATTATCCATGGGTTATGACATTAACACACATTATCAAGGGTCGTCTAATATCACCTTTCACATATCATGTAACAATGCAATGCAACATATCTCGTGTTCTAATGCAAACATCCTATAATAACTGTGATGCATGAACAAGCCTTAAACATTTCATTTTCTATATCATAAAATATTTGAGTAGTATTCACTCACTTGATAAAAGATGTGTTGATGAATCTCTAGTTCATCACTAATGTCCTTGTGTCCCGGGTTTAATCTTGTATTTCGAACTTTGAATTAGAGACTATACATAGACCTTGAACATACTTTAAAACAATCTCATAAACCCCAATTAACATAGCAAATATAATATTTAAACATACATTGCAACTTAGGTTTAAGTTGCTGGATAAAGGACTTTCAACCGTCGAAGGTCCTTAAAGAGACAAAAATCTCTTTTTGGTAGCAAGGTTCAGCTGCCACAAGTCACTTGTGGCCTTAGTTTTGGCAGTTGAAAGTCACTTCTAGCAGTCAAAACTGAGTTTGAGCTTGCCCATTTTGCCTTGGCATGACCAATTCCAATTTCAATAACCAAACCTCACTTTAGACCATCAAAGCCAAAACTTTTAAAATTCTCGATTAAACACTTTTAACATCAAACACATTCCATCTACTTCAATCAACTCAACTAACTTCAATTAATCAATATCCAACTTAATTTACATCATTTTCATGCATTTCACCTATTCATATAAACTTTAAATCTTCAACTACATTCTCCATCGACTTAGATTCTAACATTAAACATTTCTTTTGTTTCTGTTAATTTTATTACCCTTATCTAGTTCTTTTATGCATTATTATCATCCTTGTTCATTTTATTAATCATTCATAAAAACCTCTTAAAACTAACCTAATTTCCAATGCATGTCCTTTCATTTATTTCCTTTGAGTGTTTTTTTAACACTTTATCACATTTACTAACCTGGATTTGAGGATTTGAGCTTGCAGGAACTCGAATCCAACAATTTCTTTAACTTTCCTTGTTTCCTTTTCAACTTTTCACTATTTTTCTTTGGACCAATGCTTTGTTTCTTATTTTTATTCTCACACTTGCTAATGTAGAACCCCAGCCTATAGAAGACTGAGACGACACATAACCTAGTAAGAATTCTAGATTAGATCATAATTCCCCAATTTAAAGAACCCTTAATTGACTAACAACTAAGAATGCTTATAATAAATTGATTGAATAACACGCATAGAAACAAGATTCACGCAAAAGCGTACTAACCTTATTCGTCGTGCAATAAAGAGAACCAAGTAATTTTTCTTGAAAAGAAGATGATATGAATTTTATTCATTCAAAAATAATAATCAATCCTGCCAAAAGGTTATAAGTGGCCCTTATATAGCCACAATATAATAACTAGGGTTTTTAATAAAAAATAAAGACAAAAGACTAAGCTACCCTTAATGAAAAAGGTCTTATCGTAAAAAATAGAACCTAATTCGCAAGCGCGACTAAACAATTCACGAGCGTGACTAAACAATTTGCGAGCGTGACTAAACAATTTGCGGGCGCAACCCTTCAATTTGCGAGCGCGAAAATGCACTTGGAGACACAGAAACTCTGGAGCCTTGGTCGCGGGCGCGATACTTCAATTTGCGGGCGCGAAAATGCACCTGGAGAAACAGAAACTCTGGTTCCATACTCGCAGGCGTGATCCTCACATTGCGAGCGTGAATTTGCTACTGTTCATGCACGAATGGTTGATTTTCTCCCGGTTCCAATGTGGTGTGCTGAACCAACCTTTGTCCACCTTCAGTAGTGAACATACTTTCAACACTTCGTTCTCCATCTTCCATGTAGGCTTGTAATTTCTTCATATATGGTTGCATGGATCCATCAGAAGCTTCTTTGAGCTCTTTTGCCCTCGACCTTGTAATCGGCCCTTGTGAAAGTGTTAACTCATCTGGCTTTAGGTGAGCTATGCTCACATCTTCACCTCCCCCTTGGAAAGGATTTGTCCTCGAGTCTGAGTCAAGAGTAAAAGAAGATAAATCAGAAACATTAAAAGTAGAACTAACACCAAACTCACATGGGAGATCAATTTTATACGCATTGTCATTGATCCTTTCCAACACTTGAAAAGGTCCATCTCCTCGTGCATCAAGTTTAGACTTGCGTTGATTAGGAAACCGTTCCTTTCTCAGATGAATCCAAACCCAATCACCTGGTTCGAATACCACCTTCTTACGACCCTTGTTAGCTTGATCAGCGTACACTTTGTTTCGCTTCTCAATGTGTTCACATAATTTCTTGTGTATGGATTGTACCAATTCCGCTTTAACTTTCCATCTAGATTAGACAACTCATGCAAAGGTAAAGGCAACAAATCCAAAATAGTTAATGGGTTAAAACCATACACAATTTCAAATGGAGAATAACTTGTAGAAGAATGAGTAGAACGATTATATGCAAATTCAACATATGGTAGACAATCTTCCCAAGTTTTCAAGTTCTTACCAATAATAGCACGCAACATAGATCCTAGAGTTTGATTCACGACTTCAGTTTGACCATCCGTTTATGGGTGACAAGTAGTAGAAAATAACATCTTAGTTCCTAACTTTCCCCACAAAACACACCAAAAGTGACCTAAAAATTTAGAGTCTCTATCTGACACAATAGTCCTAGGTATACCATGCAATCGAACTACTTCCCTAAAGAAAAAATCAGCTATATGTGTTGCATCATCTATTTTATGGCATGGGATGAAATGTGCCATCTTACTAAATCTGTCCACAACAACAAATACTGAATCCTTACCCTTTCTAGTCCTAGGCAATCCTAATATAAAATCCATAGATATATCAGTCCAAGGTTCACTAGGTACTAGTAAAGGAGTATACAAACCATGTGGCATAGACTTAGATTTGGCCTGTTTACATGCAAGACATTGTGCACACACTTTCTCAACATATTTTCGCATGTTAGGCCAATAAAAATGTTCACTCAGCATATCTAAGGTCTTTTTTACACCAAAATATCCCATTAACCCTCCATCTTGTGATTCCTTAACAAGCAATTCACGAATTGAACAATTAGGTATGCACAATTGTTTTCCCCGAAAAAGAAACCCATCATGCAAATGAAACTTGTCAAAAGAGCCACGTTCACATGTCTTAAAAATAGTAGCAAAATCAGAATCATGTTCATACATCTCTTTCAAATGCTCAAATCCTAGTAACTTAGAACTAAGCATAAATATCAATGAATGACGTCTTGATAATGCATCAACAACCACATTCTCTTTACCTTGTTTGTATTTAATCACATAAGGAAAAATTTCAAGGTATTCATACCACTTACCATGTCTTTTGTTTAACTTACCTTGTCCCTTCAAGTATTTAAGAGTTTGATGATCGGTATGAATCACAAACTCATTAGACAGCATATAATGTTCCCAAACTTCAAGGGCTTTTATCAAAGCATAGAACTCCTTGTCGTAAGTGGAATAATTCAAGTTTGCTCCACTTAGCTTTTCACTAAAGTACGCAATGGGCTGACCTTCCTGCATAAGAACAACACCAATACCAATCCCGGAAGCATCACATTCAATTTCAAAAGTTTTAGCGAAATCTGGTAATCTCAAAACAGGAGCAGTACTTTAACATCCGACCGGTGGGCCGGGTAGTCTCATGCATTTCATTTATATGGTGGTTGACCCGGAACCGTAGTGGTTGAAATGTTGGGTCGTAAGTGAGAGAATTTAATCGAATAAAGGGTTTAAATGAAAATACAAAGAATAAATGTAGAATACATGAAGTTAGAAACTTGAAATAGAAATAAAGGAATAAGATAGAAAGAAAAGAAAAGGGAGGGGCAAAAAGGTCAT
>CAOGCB010132994.1:0-13764 GCA_948266635.1 Cnidoscolus chayamansa
TTGGGTTTTAAATAGATAACCTATAAAGAATCTTCAGGTCATATAAGTTCTAAATACGTAAGAATAAAATAACAGAGAGATACCCAATAGAGTTCGCTAGGAATCTGATATTTTTCTCGGGGACAAAAAGATCCAAGTCAAGTAATGCATTTGAATATATGGATGCTTGAAACATGAATCCAGTTGATTCCAGGAACCAGCACTTGTTAATGGGGTCCTGCAGAAATCTCTTTTTAATCATTACTTTTTTTATGTTTTATTTATCATGCTAGAGGACCAAGCACCACTTTTAGTGCAGCTAGATGTATTAAAAACCAAGTCTTGTGGGAAATTATAATGTGAATGATGGATGCTTCCTGAACTTGGAACTTGGCAAATGGGTTTGTGACATAAATACAACTTGCTTAGCAAATTGGAAAAAAATAGCTGTAGCTTTTTATTATTAGGGCAAGATGATGACAAGGAAATTACTAATTCATTTTGATTGTTCATATTGGATAAACCACAGCCGTTAAACAGAAAGATGACAAATCATGAAATGTACTTATTGATCAAAATGGGTACTGAGATTATTTCACAATTAAAATCATGATCAAGACAATACAAAAATCATTAGTTTGATTCTGTGTGTGTATATAGATATTGTAGTATCTGAATATAATTAATTTCATCCCACTTTCATTTAATAAATTAAATTTGTATTAAAAAAATTAAGCCGTCAAATTAACCATCAATTTTACTAAGAAAATAAATATAAAAACTTCATATCAATGATGAGATCTCTAAAATTAAAAGTGCAAAATTGATCAGTCAGTAAGATTTTCTAAAACTATATATATATATATCCAGGATATTTTCTCATCTGTCCCTTTGTGGTTCGAAGGGGCAAGCACTTCTCTCAATATCTTGATCTGGGTCATCTTCCTTTTTATGTATTTTTCACCCTTCCCTCGTCATTGGACTGTTGAGTCTATCGTTTCCAGGTTTATGTAAAGACTGACCCAACCAAAATTCTTCTTCATGGTGGGCTGGACTTGGCTCAAATTTTCAAACCCATTTAGGCTCTGCTTAATCAACCCAAGTTCTTGTAGACCATTAGTGCTACTTTTTTGTGTAGACGAATTTGTTGGTAAAGAAATCCCAAATCCATGGCCAAGCCAGAGGAAGGGATACATCTCAGGAGTAAGATTGGAAGGGCAAGGACTAACTCCGACAGAGTCATCATCACCGTATGTGTAGAATCTCCAAGAAAATGTGCCCATGATCTAACCAACAAAGATAAGCGGAACCCATTATTTAAAAGGCATCAGAGAGCAAGAACAAAGGGTTATGATCGGCGGGCTGAGCTTCTATCGTACGCTCGCGATCTAAGGCACGGTGGTTCTCTTCATCAACAGGCAGAGGTAAGAAGTTAAGGTATTTTGAATTGGTATATATATATATATATATATATATATATATATATATATAATCTAAGCACAAGGTGCATGGCATTGGAAGTGATACGAAAAAGGGAAAATGTACCTCCATGAACAGAAGTCGAAATGGTCAAGTGCACCAGTGAGGATCCAAGCATCAATTAGAAGGATTTTTCGACGAAATGAAAGACAATGTATGTATGAGAAACTTGTACCAGTCTCGGAATTCCATTGCAGAAAGAAAAAGGATTCAAGAGGCAACAATGCTTCTTCTTTCTGTGTAAATTCAATTACCTTATTTATCAAATTCAGCTCTGTGTTGGCTCTGTGTCTTTATCTTTCTAAAAAATCATCACGTGTTTGCATATTTTGCAGAAGAAATTGAAGCGTATGCTGAGGGAATTATCATGCGGGTTGACGTGCAGCGGAGAATGAAATCTGATGCAAGTTAGTTGTAGAGATCATGGACGAAATTAATCAATTTCAATTCTGTTAATTCCAGATTTGTTACTTTTTTTATCAATTTAAGTCTCTACATTGTTAAATTTAATAATAAACTGAAAATGTTAATTTAATTAAAATTATTTGATTTAATTATTAAATATTAATTCAATTAAAATTTATTTTATTTTTATTTTTTTAAATAAATTTAATCATTAAAAATAAATATTAAATGCATAAATCATAATTTATATTTATATTTATTACCGTTATGATAGTTATTTCACTATATAAATTTATATCTTATTTATTTTTATTGTTTAGAACTTTTATTAGGATATTGATTCGATTGTACTCTAAATATATCTCATAATCCGCAAAATTTGGATCACTGAGAAATTTTCAAAATAGCTCAATTTTATATTAAATTTAGAGTATTATCGTATAAAAATGTCAATTAAAAATTTAGAAAATTACTCTTAATTTTACTTAAAATAGAAAAATATCGAGCTTAAATTATAAAGATTTATATGTAAGTTTAAATTTGAATATAATTAGTGGTAGAATATTAATGAAAAAGTTTACTGGGATGAAGCAAAGATCTCTGTTTGAGGAGACAAACGCAATGGCTAGTAGCAGATTTACATAGTTCATGCAACAAGAATAATATATATTATTTTCAACGTGATTAGGAGAAAACATTATATATTTATGAGCCCATAGCAAGCTCAACCAAAAAAGTTTAGGGATTCCTTTATGGGTTTGAATTTAAATTCAAAAATATTTGTAATGGGCTTCAAAATCTTCTCCTTTGGATTGTACTCATATAGGCCTTTAAGGTATTTTTATGTGGATATGAAACATGTGCGGGTTTGATATCAATAATGTATAAAAATTGACCTGGTTTTGTGGTTGGCCAATGGCCAATGGGTCATTGCGTGATCCATTGAAGGACCGACCATGGCCACTTTTTTCAAAGATCAGCTGCTTTCACAGTAAATATTATTCGTCCTGTTTATATAGCTGTTCTAGCTTCCAAAACTCCATCCCTCTTCTGTCTCTGTTCAATTTCAGTAGAACCTTAGGGGTGAAATGTTAATTAACGCAGCAATAATTGACGGCTATTCATTCCTCTTTTTCTGTTTACAAGAACTGACGTCTCGATCTTATCCGATTTAGTCAAATCAATTGAAAATGGGAACAACCAGTATTTATATACCATGTCCCCTTTACTGTTAATTCATCACGCCAGTATTGTAAATTATGCCAGTTTCAAGGGTTGTAAGAAGAGGACAAATGGGTAGCATTAGAAATTGAGACTCAAATTTAAAACAAGCTAGTAACAGCTAGCTAGGGTCTTGATGCTGCTCAATAACTGCTCCTTTCTTGAAGGAAGGGACTAGAGATAGAGATTTGTAATTTAGTGCCTTTTCTTTCAAGTAACGTTGACAACTCACGTCGTTTTCAACCCAAAGATGCTTCGTTGCTTCAATTCTTGTCTCTTTTATCAAATTTTCTGGGTAAGAAACAATCACCTATATTGTCTATATATGTGTGTGATTTGAGAGAAGAAGAAGTAAAGTTGGAAATGGAGACAAGAGGCCCAGAACTCAGATTGTTCGATAGCAGTGAAGAACTGTCATCAGGACTTGCTGATTACGTTCATCAAATTTCCGAGTCTGCCATAAAAGAGAGAGGCTCTTTCTCCCTTGTTCTCTCTGGTGGTGACGTTCCAAAACGCTTGGGGTACACATTTTCTCTCAGGGACGCACATCAACCACTGCACATACTTTTCATTTTAACTCTTATTATATATATATACGCTTCCATCTAATAATGATATGTAATGCAGGAAGCTAACAAGTTCAGCATTCTTGAAAATGGTGGAATGGTCGAAATGGCATGTGTTTTGGGCAGAGGAGAACGTGGTTGCTAAGAGACACCCAGATAGCTTCTTCTGGCAAGCCAAAGAACATTTTCTCTCCAAGGTTCATTCTCTCCCAATCCCAAATGTCTATATGTCTTTCAAATCTAATTTATTTCACCAACACCGGCCAGCTCAGTTCCATCAATATTGGAGAACTGGATTAGGACCAACCTTAATTGACCAGTTAAGTTCCTTGAACACAGGTTCCTATACTTCCGGCTCACATTGTTCACGTGAGCCACGACGTACCAGGAGAATCTGCAGCCAGTAGCTACGAGTTCTCCATCAGACAACGTGTTAGAAAACGAACGGTCTCAGTTTCTCCATCAAGAGATTGTCCCAGATTTGATCTCATCATTTTAAACCTTCCGCTGCCACAGCCTGTGCCTGGTGAGGACTCCCAGTGGGTTTCATGCGTCTCCATCCATGGGTCTAAAGAAAGAGTGATCCTCACGCTCCCCGTTATTAATGCTGCAGCCCATGTGGCTATTGTGGCCTCAGGGCCTGAGGTGGCTCCTCAGTTTTTGGATGTGATGACGGTTAACAAGTCCAATCCGGCACATATGGTCTGGCCCGTGGATGGCAAGCTTGTTTGGTTCGTAGATACTGGTGCTGCTTCTTTGTTTCTCCGCGGCAAGGCCCACGGATGTGCTGGTGCTGGTACTACCGCTGCCGCTTCTGGTTCCTAAAGAAATTCCCTTAGACTTGTGATGTTGTGATTATTATTGTGTAAAACCCACTTATAAATAATAATAAAATTTAAAATATTTAAAAAATATTATTTTTCTGTTATTATTATAGTTATTTACTGACTAATGAAAAATTATGGTGTGAACTTCATTTCGGTACGGTCCAGACAGAAATAATTTCTTGGGCTGCTGACCTTAACTTCATTTCAAGCTCTGGTTCACGTGAACTTATGGGCCTAAGCCCTATATTATATATCGACTACGGCCTATCGGTCTAAAACGCAGCGTTGCGTTATCCAATCGTAGAGACTAGAGGAAGCCCTTTGCCTCTTCTCCGTTAGGATAAGCAACTGACAAGCTCTCCATCTCTCTGTTTGGTTGTCGAGGAACTGTGGCAGAATAGAAGACCCAGGAAAATGGCTCAAACACTGGCAATGCCTGTGGCACCTTCGCTATCACTCATATGCAATGTTCGGAGAGCTAATTCTCTCTCTTCATTCGTCTCTCTTCCAATCTCAAACCCTCCTAAGGTAAGTCCCATTTCACTGAAGAATTTGAGCGTTTTGGTCTTTTTTTTCTCCCTCTTTTCTTTGCTTTCTCTCTTGCGTGCTTTGTGATTCTTCAAAATCTGCACTCGGTTGAGTAAATAATTATAACCGGGCTTGCTAATTGTATGCTGAGATTCGGCATCGAATGCTTGGAAAAGAAATAGGAGGTTCTAATGCTTTAATTTTTTTCTTGTCCTATATTGAATTTGTAATCCATTGAAATGTTTGTGCTTAGCAGTTGGTTTAGACATAATCTCTTTTAGGGTATCGGCCGTTTCCTGGTGGTTAACGTCAGCCAAAATTGAATGTTATTGGCTGATAGTCATGTTTGATGAGAATCGCGAGACTAATGCTTTTGTTGATGCATAGCTATGTGATTTTCATGATGGTTGGTGTAAACTGAAATTGACGGGTATTTTTGAAATCATGTTTAATGAGAATTATAAGACTATACTTTTGTTGATGGATAGATATATGCTATTTCATGGCCGTTAAGCTAAGCTCAATTGATTAGAAGATATTGCTTGAAGGTCATGTTTGAGTACATACTAAGAATATGTTATTACTGAGGCATTGCTCTGTGTGAGTGCCTTTGTGTGTTTAATTTCTCATTTTTTGGGTCTTTAGATCCATGGTTTAAGTATCCAGTGCGCACGTGTTGGAGGTGTGGAAATTCCTAACGGCAAGAGAATAGAGTACTCCCTTCAATACATCCATGGAGTTGGCCGCTCAAGGGCTCGCCAAATTCTTTCTGATCTTAGCATGCACAACAAGATCACCAAGGACTTGTCTGAAGAGGAGCTCATTACTCTTCGTGATGAAGTCTCCAAGTACATGATTGAGGGAGATTTGGTAATACTTATCTTTTCTATGTTTTCTCTTTCAAAAATTCTCGTGCAGCTTTTTTTATTTGTTAACTTTGCAAATTCTAATTTGAATGAATATATCAGAGACGGTTCAATGCTCTCAACATAAGGAGGTTGAAGGAGATTCAGTGCTATAGAGGGGTAAGACATATTCAGGGTTTGCCATGCAGGGGACAGCGCACTAAGAACAATTGCCGAACCTTGAAGGGCAAGAGAGTCACTGTTGCAGGGAAGAAGAAAGCTCCCCGTTAACCATGCAGCTCCTGATATTTTGTTTGGCTGGTAAAATTATGATCTTCATTTCAGTGAAAATCACTCTGTACTCTTCTATACTTGAGTTAATGAAATCGATTTTATGATCTCTGGAAGTGCTTCTGTTAGAATTTTTGCTCATCTTTTATATTCTCTATAACATGCTACAGCCCCTGTCAATATTTATTGGGCAGTAATTAGGTAAATTATTCTTGTTCATTAATATTGGGGGGCGGTATCCAATGCAAGTAATTTTGTTCCTTGATGATATATTGTCATTGCAAGTTAATATTGTCTACTTTCCTGTCACTTTTTAGAAGTTCTTTTATTCAAAAATTATGTGTCATTTTGAGAAGATTAAGGCTATTAGTTTTTTCTTTTCAATTTTATTTTACTCTTATCTCAAATAAACTCAATGCCTACTTTTACAATTTCCTAAAATCTATTTTATCATTGCTCCTCTCTCTCTCTCTCTCTTATCCCTTTGTTTTAGTGGTAAATTGATAGAGAGAAACTTATTGATATTGGAGTAGTTGGATGAGATGAAAGATAATTTAGGCGAACTAAAGTGTATGTTGTTGCAGATCAAGTGATTTAATTGCTTTCTTAGTCACCATACATAAACTTTAAACTGCAAATAAAAATGCGCAGAGGGAGTACTAGCTAGACTATGAAAACACAAATACATCTGTTGTCATGCTGTTTATGTGTTTGCTAGCTAGCCAATTAACAAGAAATTGAAATGTTTTGTGAAAGAAATTAACATGAAAAATTTTAAACAGAACTTTATTTTTTCTCTTGCATATTTTCAGTTCCCTCGTTCTGTCCAACTGAGTTCAATGCTATCATCATTCTGCCTCATTCTCATGATCTTTTGGCACTATTGTGTAATCAGTCGCACTGAAACACTTGTAAGGTCTTCCCAAGTTTTAAAACTTCATTTTATTTATTGCCATATGCTGCACTTTGTTTCTGGATAGAACGGTGCACATCAAATTTAGATGAATTTTCTGTCGCCCCAAGTAATTAAGATTCTTATAGTTAGTGCTTTTCATTTGCATCTACGCGTTTGCAAGACTTGCAGAAAGGGGGATAATTCATTCCATTTATTGAAATACTTTCTTGCTATTGAGCCCTTACATATGGGGTTTAAATGTTTGTAGTTTGGTTGTTATCTTTGCCTCATGGAAGGGATTTGGAATATTTAGAAGGTTTATGGAATTGTTAAAGATTCTCTTGGAATTCTAAAGTGAAAATGCAGCATCAGTTCCTTAATTCTGTATCTTGTTTTATTTTCATCATTAAAACTCTCCTGAACATTTTTCTCTTCCTTTTCATCTCATTAAATTCTACTGGCTGTTTCTCTGATGGAGCTGCATACCTGGTGTGTTCAGGTGGATTTTAGTAATTAGAAAATTTTATTTTCGCTCATCAATGAACTTCGCTCTCCCCATCTCTCTCACTTTTCCTTCAATTTCTGTTTCTTTTCCCTCTGACTAACGTGTAAGAATGTCATCTGTCTCAGCTTGCTGTTTTACTCCTTCCGAGTTTTTGCTCACTTGACCATTTTTAAATATTAGGAAACGCCTAAATAAATTATTATAATTTTATTTCATGGTAATTATTTGTAAAAATAAATTTGATTAAATCATAAAATTGCCATTAGCTAATGAGAGGTGTTTGATTTAAATCTTAAATAAACAAATAACCATTTTTCATAGTTATTATTTATATGTAAACTAACTAAAGAAATTTATATATCAACTTATTTTATTATAAACAACATTATTAATTTATTTTATAACATATTTACAAATTATAAATATAGTTTAACATATTTTATCATATCTAAGATGAAACTGATAGGTAATTAGTATTCTAGCAGACTTCTAAATTATAGTACTGGAACATTTCTAAATGCTTCCTAAAGCAGTCAACCACTTTGTAATAAGTAACGTTATTAATATATTTATTTGTTGGGCATATTTTCAATCTTTGAAACTCGTTTTCTACTCTATAGTTTTGTAAACCAAATTCACATATTTAAGCTCACATTTATTCATGAAGCGCAACACAATAAAAGCAAGGACATGGCTTTTCCCATACACCAAATGAAACTACAAGATACAATGCCTCCTACTTAATGCTGCTCTATAGGTATGTTGTTATCACAACATTACAAATCAGGTACACGTCTACAACAATCCAAATATGATATACGTAGTTTTTTCATCTCGCCTCTTATACAGAACTAATAATCCGATGTTTCCAATTCATCCCGGTTTTTGAAGCCAAACTTGCACCAAAGGCAACTAGGGAGAAAATGGAAACAAAGGGTTTCCAAAAGGAAAATGATGTGTCACTATCATATACAATAACCCTTGCATGGATGTTCCCATTTCATCCCATAAAGTGCTAAGTAGCACCCTAAACTCCAACACATCTATCTAGGGATAGAGGTACCTCCATTACTCTGCACAACATCATTAATCGCTAGCTCAACAAATAGATTTAGCAGCACGAACCAAAACCAACAACATACTTGGTTCCTTTATAACTTGGACGACACAACAAACATATACATGTGGTGTGAGAGAGAAATAGGCATGTCCTAAGAAAGACTAAGGTGGAAACTTATTTGTTCAATGCTTCACTAATTGGGTGCGCCTCTCGACTCTGGTGCTGGTCCAACCCTACGCCTACCAACAATAACGGGTCTAGAGTGAATCAAACCGTCCCGAGGAGGTGAAAGAATCACCGGCAAATACCCATCTGTGTGACAATAGAATACCGAGTTCTTGAAGTGGTTTTTGAAGGCTTCTTTTCCCTGAATTTATATCCAAGCAGAATACTAGTTAAGCATAAAACCAATCCCACAAGACACTGGATTAGAACTGAAAACAATTCCAAAAGGTATGGAAACTAACTTGGATAACAGCACAAGAGATTTCACATGTTTTCTTGTTAACCGAAACTTCCCACTCGTACTTGTTGAAGGCCTTGAAAAACCTTGATGCAGCAATAGTATTTGTGAAGTTGACAAATGCATACCCTAAATTTGCTAGATTCCTAATCAAACCATATCCCTTCTCAGCACCCAAAAAAGATTACTATACCAAAAGCTTATAAAAAACAAAATCGGAATAGTGAGTGGATGAGCTATAATGACCTGAAGTCCATAGGCAGATAAAGGAAATCGTACTCAGACTTGAAAGGATCAGACCGCAACTTAGCCTTTCTGTTCTCTTCCAGGCAGTGCTTGTCCACAATGCGCAGCAGATCGCCCCTGCTGCTCCATATTAAGAGGGAAAAAAAAGACAAAAAGGAATGGCTTCAATAAATCAAAGGAGTAGCATTACTTCAACCAATAGACAGAACTGACACAAAAGCTTTTAGGTGTTCTTGTCTTTGAGGCAGTAAAAGCAAACGGATCAATAACTTCTTGATTCCGCAATTATGTACAAGAAAACAAAATAAAAGACAAATTTCCTTCTTATTTCCATCTATTAAAATCTTCTACAGTACAGAAGGTCGAAGGAATAGAAGGCGCATCAGGAGGTATAGACGAGAGAGAGAGAGAGAGAGAGAGAGAGAGAGAGAGAGGAAGAACTTACAGAAACTGATTAGGTATATTTTTTATCATTACACTGGTCTTTCCATCTAGTTCGATTTCAGTAGGAGGAGAAATAGCGCTATTATTCTTCCTGCTTAAGGAGAATTTCTTCGGTACCCATAATCTCTCTCCAGATAAATCCCTTTTGCCTCTTTTCTTAGACCTAAACCTCGTTGGTAAAGGCCTCAGCGAGTGCCTATTTTCTTCTCCCTTTCTTCTACAACCGAGGACCGCAGAATCCCGCATTGCATCAAATCCCTTCTCATAATCTCTGCCAATGTAGAATGGCTGCAGGTTACCCACTACTGGTTGTGTATTCATGGGGTATTTCACTGATTCCTTGTCCGCAAGCTCAACATAAAAGGGCATCGAGTTCACGGGCAATGGCTGCTTATAGGTGTTGTAATACACCACTGTTGCTGGTGCTGGGTATTCCCAAGCCGGCATGGACAATAAATCTGAGTAGCTAACGACTCCTTGAGCAGACAAAGGCATAGGCTGAGACACGGGTTGTGAAAGCACACAAGGAATAAAGGGCAAGACGAGTTCAGTCTTGGCAGGTGATAACGATTTGATGAAAGGGATAGCGTGTGGATTCAAGCGTTTGGATTTAGGGTTAGGGTTAGGGTTTGGAACTGGAGAAGCCATTGAAGGAGAAAGCGGGTTCCAGCACATGCAAAAAATCACGAAGTAAAGAAAAAAAAAACTGTATTGTGAAGAAATTGAAACAGCTGAGATTGAGCAGTAGAGAAGAACCCAGAAGTGGAAGACGAACAGGGAAAGCAAGGGCTTATGATGAGAAGAGAGAAATGAGGGAATGAGATATAAAATCAGAGTAATGATGGAAGAAATACTCATTTAATGCAGCCTCCGTTAGAAGACAAACCAATCCTATCTATGGCGGCGGGATATGAGGGAAACAGAGAGAGAGAGAAACATACTCCCATGCACACGCACCGCGAAACTGATCTTTTCTGCAACCTTCTCTTCGCAAGATCCTCATTTTGACTTTGCGCTCCTTTTTCCTTTATTTTTTCTTTTTTCTTTTTTAGATGATCGTAAAGAACATCAACTTCGTGATTATATAAATTATATTGATATTTCTATTAAAATATTAATATAATTTCAACATTCTCAAAGACATTTAGATTAATAGAGTTTGTGGTGTAAGTATTTTGTTGAAGATATTGGATAAAAATAGAGTAAATTTCATTGAGAACTTATAAGCTTTTTGCGATTAGCACTTGGCATGAAATCTTGGATTCAAAGAGGCTAAGACCCTGGCAGCCTAAAGTCCCAGAAAAGAAGAAGGCACTATTTTTCCATAGAAAAGTTGCCATTTTAATTACTAACAGTCCTTGAATCTCCATTCTGAATGGTACCCGTTTCAGGCATCAAGTCTTTTTCTCCCCTTGGGACATGCAAAACCCAGAAATCAGAGAAAGCCGAGCCTTCCGTTCATCTTTCTCATAAAAATGTAAATAGATTGAAATTCAATTTCATATCATCTCAGTCCAACTTAAGAGAAAAATACTATTTGCTGCATTTAACTTTCAGCCTTACTTAACAGAGAAAGTCTGAATAACTCATCCGAGACCTGTGAGTATTTCTTTCATGTTTATAGCCATGCAAGAACAGACCATAAAGCTGAAGAAGGAGAAGCTTTAATTAGGACTTTAGGGTTTCTGCTGGGTTTCGGTGGTTTTATAATCTCTTACTGCAAGACTCATTGGTTAAAACACTTTCATTTCATGGTTTTGTTCCAAGATCAAACCAAATGCTCAGGTCAATATTAACAAGCAATATAGCCCTATACGTACTGTAGTTCTAGGAAGGACTTCTAAATATTGTTTAGCCTTTTATCTCTGAACCAAAAAAAACTTAAATAAAATACCGCAGCTAGCATTGCAGAGAGTAGATTCTAAGGAGCAGGGCCTGATAAACAGCAAGAGAAGTGGAAGAAGGGGAGCAAAATAGTGAAAGTTGGTGAAAATGGTGATGAGCATAGAGATGTGGGTACAAGATAGATGCACAGAATAGGGGTTTTGATGGGATTCGGAGCTTATTGCGGCTTACGGAGATAAGGTAAAATAAGTAAATAAAAAGCGGAAAACGGGTCATGTCAACTGTCTTGTTGTAAGTAGGTACTTGAGAAAAATGGTTGGAAGGATACACTACCATTAGCCCCATTGATCTTGCAAACTATAAACATCTGAATCTGGGCAATCTATAAACCTATATATCGGAACTCTTGTTGCTTGGAAGGTTGGGACTCGAACCTCGTCCTCCTACTAAAACAATTGAAATTCATCATCTTACTCAACTTATATCACACATATATTGCTATTGTCTGGGTCCTTCTGTTGCCTCATCCTCCATCCAATCTTCTAACACATTACCATATATTAAAAGTCTAATGTTTTAATCTTATAGTAAAATTTTAAACTATAATATTATAATTCAATTAAGGGGAAAAGGACTAACTAGAGTTGGGCCTTAATGTCCATATAAGAATGGATTGGGCTTCGACATTTCCAATTAAGCACAATATATTATATGTGAATGATAGTTGAATAAAGCAGGCAGGCAGGCAGCTCCATCGTATGAAAAATGAGACCTCGTTCCTGTTTCTCCATAGCGTTGCCCACTTCTATGTTAATCCTCTTGCTCACTTGGATTCCATTGACTATACCCAAACTTTTTATTATTCTGTTAACTAATTTACAAGCTGAGAAATATGATTTTTTCGTTCCTTTTCCCTTTTCATTTTAACAACCCAATGAAAAGAGATGAAAAAGAAAATAACTATGGAAACTTTAGAGCTCCCAAGATGAAATTTTGTTGGACAAAAACCAGAAGAATTCGCAGGACCATTTGCAAGAGACTCCAAAATAGGCAAGAGTTTTACCCTGCAGAATTTAGTATCGAAAGAAAATGAAAAAGAAAAAATAGAAATCAAAGTTCATTGGAAGGTTTCAAAAATGGAAAATGCAGCAAATGATCACATTGCAACTCATCTCGTACAAAATAATCATAAGCAGATTCAGTGACATGCATCTAGCAGAAGTCATGGCAAAGCATCTGATCCTCCTCCTACCAATGTTCCCCAATCTATTGTTATTCTGACCATCTCTGCCTCTAAAGAATGTCCAGCAGAAGTCAGTTTATAGTCTGGATTCATCTCAATCAAATTCCTCAAAACCTTACTCTGTATCAAAAACCCAATAGGCCATTGTGCACGTAACCACCATCAAACTTAGAATGACCCAACTTGTTATCAAGCAAAACAAGATAATCACTTTCCTTCAACAAATCAATCTCTCTAATAGCCAAAACTATTCAACATTTTCTTGATGAAGGTAAATCAAATATGGAGTTGCACGTCCCCCAGTTTGTTCATGATTTTTCCACATAATCACCCAATCAGGATTGATGCCATAACCTCCTGTGGGTTTCAAAGATCATTTTCATAGATAAATAGAATTACGGGAACAAGCTCAAATTCTTCAGTTGTGGCTAGCTAGACCCCAATTCTCACTTTCATGTCATGCATTATCCAGGCCATATAAAGCACTATCTTCTGCTTTTTAACCGAAAAGATATCTTCTGGGGGCTCTGAAATTTCTAAAGTTATTTTCTTCTTCTCATTGGTTTGTTAAAATGAAACGGAAAAAAATTATACTTCTCAGTAACCAGACATATACGCTCATCTTTAATATTTACAGGATAAATTCTTTCTTGTTTTTTAAATAGTAACGTTAAATTTCCCTTTTTTGTCTGATGATGAAAATAGCAAAGATAATGAAAGAGTTCAGACCAACGGCCAACTTTCACCCAGCCAACTCTCTTCTGGTTTTCAAGTGTCACGTTATCATTAGTTTTCTATTGTCTTTTAATTATCAAATATATTTTTTTCTTTTAATTATTTGAGCTGATCGATCACTCCACGTTCACATGCCCTTTAATCATAGAATTCAAGAAAATGTTCCCACGACTCTTATGAGCTGCGT
>CAOGCB010133022.1:0-12730 GCA_948266635.1 Cnidoscolus chayamansa
TTTTTTCATATCGCTAATTCTATTAATTATATAAATTAAATAGTTATTATTATAAACAATTGTGATTTTAAAATTATTAAATAATTATTTATTAACACTTTTTATATTTTTAATATATAAAATAATTAAAAAGTTAATCATTATAAAAATATGAACTAAATAATTAATTATTTAAAAAATAAAATCATTTAATTTATTTTTAACCATATAATTATTAAATAATAAATTTATTAAAGAAATTTATAGTGTTTGCTAATTTTAGTATTATTAAATTTTAATTAAAAATTATTTGTAAATTAAATTTAAATATTTTATTTTATTTTATTTTATTTAAAATTTTTTATTATAATGTAAGTTTTTTAAGCTTACAAATATGATTTGAAATTAATTAAATAAAATGTATTATCTTTGAAAGGCAAAAATAAATAAATAAAAAAAAAGGGCATGTGAGCATATCAATGGAAGTAGGGAAAGGACATGAGGAGAGGGAGACGTGTGGAATTAAAGATTTGCCCTTTCTCTGACTCGTTTCATTTCATCCTTCGTAGTCCGATCTATCTATCCACGTTTCTTGCTGTGTTTGTACCCTCTGCAAGTATCCTTCTAGCTTAGAAATCCGAAACCCACCTCTAAAAATCTTTCCTTTTCTGCTTCTTCTTCTTCTTCTTCTTCTAGGGTCTTCAGCGCTCAAAAAGCCATGGTTGATGACAGTATTGTAAGCAAAGAGAATCCAGTGAAAGCAAAAGATAAAAAGAAGAAGAAGAAGAAGAAGCGTGGAGGTACCAAGAAGAAGATGACAGCTGAGCAGACATTGGCTTTCAAGGCTGTCAATGAATGGGTGTATTTGGATCAGCAGTCTTTTCCTCCTTCGGTTTCTTCTGCTTCTGCTTGTGTTGTTGATGATTTTGGGGTGCAGAAGACTATGGGCAGAGGAGGAGAGAAGGTTGTCTTTGAATTGCATTCTCATTCTAAATTCAGTGATGGGTTCTTGTCTCCTTCCAAGCTTGTGGAGAGAGCTCATGGGAATGGGGTGAGTGTTGTTGGATTGATTCTCCTTTATTTTCTTTCCTTATGATTTTTCTATTGAATAGAAATGCTAAACTTGGGTGAACTTCGTTTCTGTTTGTTTGCTGAAATGGTTTTTTCATAGATAAGCCATGTGCTCAATGATTTCATGGTTTTTGAGTGAGAGTGAAATGGCTTGATTCTATCATTTGATTTTTGAATATATATGGTTTTGGAGGTGTATTGTATTTTAAATAGATAACATCTTAAAGCATATGAACAACCTAATGAAGTGGAGTCTCCCTTTTTTTCAATTCATCTTGGTTTTTCTTTATTCGGTTTTTAGCTTAAGAAAGTGCAAACCCTTCTGGATTTATGCCCTTTTAAGTTGTTGGCTATACAGGCAATTTGGCTTGTTTAACTGTTTCATAAGCATTAATAAAAGATGAAGAGACATTGTAGATATTGAAGTTACAGTTTTTCATTGATTGGGGAGGATAACACTTTTTCCCTTTTTGAGCACTCATCTGCACGAAAATATTTTTCTGAATTACTTGAAATGTAACTTTTCATCTTAGCTATGACTTAAGATAATGAATCAAAGTTAAATACGATGTTTTCAACTCAAAAGGAGTATTTTGTAACATTTATTGTTGGGATGAACTTTAATGGATTCCTCTCAAGATTTGCACCTCCTTTTTTTTTTTTTTTTTTTAAATCTTGTTTTTTAAATACATGGGGGTGTACAATTTGACAATTGTTATGTTATTGGCTGTTACTTTGATAATTATTATTTTTTAATTTTCTTCAATATTTAATTGTGCACCCTGTTCAGAACAGGTGAAAGTTCTTGCTTTAACAGATCATGACACAATGGCTGGTATCCCTGAGGCTACAGAAGCAGCTCGGAGATTTGGCATCAAGATAATTCCAGGTGTTGAGATCAGCACAATATATTCGCCAAGGTATTATTATGACAAATGTAATCCTTGTGTGCAGGTGCTCATCTGCATATTAGCTGTAATTGTATTCTTGCATCGGATTACTTTTTTTGAAATATAGACTGGCTGCATTGACCGAATTGATTATCTTTATGCATAATGATACTAGATTACCTAGTATAAAAGATTTAGAGAGTATACAAATGTTCATTTTTCTTTTCAATTGCAATTTCTGGATTATTAGACTATTTTTACGGTTGACATGTATGTAGAAACAGAGAAAGATAAACTATAAATGTCAGTGACATCAGATTGGATATTGAATGAAAAGAATTGAAGTGTGGGTGGAATATAATGAAATAGAGACACTTTTAGTTTCTTTATGAATGAGCCATGGGAACTACAAAGAAGTTCCAAGAGTTATGGAGGAAACATCAAGATCATATTCAGTGCTTGATAATTCAGCAACAGCAACCATGTTTTGTGAGGAAAACCAATAAGGAGAAAAGGGAAAAAATGGTCAACTGCAAAGGATTTTTCTTTCTCCTTATTACTTATCTATAACTCTGATGTTTGAGTACTTCGATTTTAATGCAGAAATCCTGAAGCAGAGGAGCCAGTGCACATTCTGGCGTATTACAGCAGCTGTGGGCCAGCAAAATTTGATGAACTGGAGAAGTTCTTGGCTCACATAAGAGATGGTCGTTTCCTTCGTGCAAAAGCTATGATCTTGAAACTCAACAAACTCAAATTACCTCTCAAGTGGGAACATGTTGCCAGGATTGCTGGCAAAGGAGTTGCTCCTGGTAGACTGCATGTGGCTCGGGCTATGGTTGAAGCAGGCTATGTCGAGAATCTGAAACAAGCATTTGCCAAATATCTATATGATGGTGGTCCTGCATATTCCACGTAATAATCCAGAACTTTTGTTACGAACTGATGTTATTTTATTCATATTTTAGATAATTGATAGGTTTTTGTCTGTTCTATATCAGGGGAAGTGAGCCTCTTGCAGAGGAAGCAGTACAATTGATATGTGAAACAGGGGGTCTTGCAGTTTTGGCTCATCCATGGGCATTAAAGAATCCTGTTGCAGTTATCAGAAGATTGAAAGATGCAGGTCTTCATGGGTTGGAAGTATATAGAAGTGATGGGAAGCTGGCAGGCAAGTTGTTTTGTTCCTTAACCCCCTATCCCCTCCTCTTCCAAATCTCCATCTGCTTTTTAGGTTTCTATTGGATATTTTGTATCAAATGCTAGACATTTATATCTTCTTGAATTATAAATACATTTGATGTTGATAAATATTGCTTAAAGGGGAAAAAAATTGACCACTGTGGAATACTAGGCTGAACGCCATTGGTGGAGGTCAACTGGAACTTCTGTTCAATTCATCCTTACACTTAAATTTAGAAAATGTTAAGACTTGATCTCACGGAATGTGCACAATACATAGAATGGTAACACTTGCATATTTAGAGCCGACATAAAATGCCCTCCAGTGTTTTTTTGTTATGTTTCTTTACAACCCACACAGTATTAGTCAAAATGTCAACCAGGATAAATGGATTCTGCTAGGAATTACTACTCTTATGAGTTGATTTATATTTGATGAAAACGATTGAAATTCAAAGTCTAGGGAGTTGTGGAATTTCAAAATATAGGAAGTAGAGATGAAGTTTTTGTCTGTAATGGATTTCTTATGTTTCTGAATTGAAACCAATTCAAACTTGGTTGTTTTGCATGAGGATAATCATAGATCATTTGCTCGTTGATATGAATGACTACACTCCCAAGTCCAATTTGGCTATTCCCATGAATAAGGCTGGAGTTTTCAATAATAGAATAGTGACATTTTAGCTGTACCAGGATACTCTCATAGGACTTGTCTCAGTTTGCTTATACTTTTTTCTTGAATTGGAATACATATACTGATACAGTTCTCTTTGAGCAGTGTATAGCGATCTAGCAGATGGTCATGGTCTTCTAAAGCTTGGAGGTTCAGATTATCATGGAAGGGGTGGAAACAGTGAGTCTGAACTGGGAAGTGTCAATCTCCCAGTATTGGCTTTACACGACTTCCTAACGGTAGCTCGTCCGATCTGGTGTGGTGCTATTAGAGACATTCTTGAGAACTATGCTGAGGAACCCTCCGATACAAATCTAGCCAGGATAACAAGATATGGGAGAACAAGAATTTTGAAGGGAATTCCTCCCTTGAATTGTGGGATGGATTTGATCGACCGTTGCTTATCATTGTGGTTAACAAATGAAGAGAGACAGAATCCCGATTTCGAGGCAATCAAGTTGAAGCTTTCTCATATTTCAGTTAATCAAGGAGGACTTCATATTCCTATAGAGAGTAAATAATCCAAAACAGATTTCCTTCTAGCCATTTTTCAAGAATGATCATTAGATCGCTAGTTTTAACTTTTGTTTGTTTTTTTGGGTTCCTTTTGTGTTTGTCCTATCTCTTGGGAAAGAACTTTAACAAGATTAGCATCACAGCGTTTGTCCAATGAATCTTTATGCATTTCTCTCTCAGAAGATTCTTAAGGATGGGACTCTGAAAAGATGCAGAATCAGATGCCACTCTTCTGTACTTTCACTGTGAACTAGTAGAGCCTTGCTGACATTTTTTTTAAGCTTTCTGTTCTTAAATCTTCTCTCAATAATTATTCAGTCAAGTTGGTGATAGAGACTAAGGAGTAGAGAACACAGGTTCAGTCAATTGCACAGAAACTGCAATATGGATACTAACCAATAGATGTATATTTCACTGTTCTCTACTTTCCATGTCTTCGTAGAATAAAACCATAGATTTCAACTTATAACCAGATCACATGGCAAGAAGGGTAATGGTTAACTTGGTTTAGCAATAAGCAACTCTTGAATTTCTTAGAAGTTTAATCTCATTTATAACTCATATGATAACATTCAGAACATTAAACATGTTTATAATAAATCTTTAGGGAAAAATAGTTTAAATACAGTAATAATATACAAAAACAGGGGGAGAAAGTAAAGGAAGAAGCAGCAGCAGCTTAAAATAGCTTACAGATTAGCTGTTGACAGACTCAAAATTTAGAGTTGCTATCTACCAAGTCAGTTGCTGCTCATGGGAGCTTAGTTATATTGTACATATACGTATTCGTATTTCTATGTAATATATGGTATCAAGAAGCCAACAGCTACGATATTCTGAGAGAGTTTCAGACATACCAATTCACTGTGGTCTTTAAGTTAATGCCTTCTAACAGGAGTACTCAAACATCGGCGCAGAACCAACATAACAAGCATCATTTGATTAAAAACAGAAGCTGGGTTCATATTCTGATGTCGACAGTCTATAACCTGTAAACTGACTGGAAAATGAAAGTGAATATCATGAAGAGATCAGCTGCTCTTGACAAGATACAATTCCATTGTTACCCCATACTCCTAAAACGTTGCGCCGAAAAGACGAGTAGAAGTATCATATATACTTGCCGATTTCTGCTTTTTTCTTGATTGCTCTTTGACCATGATAGACAAATGAATCAATCATTCCAGCAATTGTGAATATACCTGAAAAGAGTAACAAAACTTAGTTACTGAAATCAAAAGAGACAGAAAAAAAATGAGAAGCAACCATGGAATCGAATCCACTGGCAAAACGGTTAGAACCACACTAATAGCAAGAACTGACAGGATATTTACTTGTTAACTACTGCACAGAAAAGCAAAACTTCATAAGGATTTAAGATGAAAAACCCACATCCATAATGCAAAAGCAATGCAATAGTTTAAGACTCAGTAACTACATATATGACACAGTAATAGCTATGTCAGGAGTCTCTAAGTTGCTATCTTGTAATTTTTACTATCCTGAAATTGAATGATTCTGAAATAAATACTACAAGTTGAGTCACCAAAACAAGTGCATCTCAGGATCTAAGTTGAACTTTTTTCGCATTCTATTTGAACATTGAAAATTTGGATTGATGATCCGTAATTTTCAGTATTAAGGACACTGAAACAATATATATGCTCCACTTCAATTATCAAATGAAATTTTATTATGGATACAGGAGAATGATCAAGAGAAATTACCTCCAAATACAGCACAAATATTTGTAATGAAGTGTAAAAATGAAATATGCTCCTCTTTAAAAGTCACCTGCAATACACAAACAAATGATAAGCAACACCAGATGGACAATCCTCTTGAAGCACCACAGATTGACAATGAAAACATGAAGGAATTTCATAGTCATGTTTACTTTACATTTTTTATTGAAATTATTTTTATTTTTAATATTTTTTTTATACTTCTGATATCAGGGTGAAATCAAAAGAATTTTCTTGAATCAGACAAAAGTTGTAGAAACCAAAATTCAGAGTTGCAACAAACTCCCTTAATTTTTTTGGCAGAATGTCACAGACAAATTACTATTACATAAGAAGCATCTGCAACACCTACATAATCATGAAAAACATGAAACAAGGAATTCAACAAGCATATTATATGTGGTGGAAGAACACACCTTAATTGGAGAAAAGTCATAAAAGAAGAAAACTCCAAGAGTGTCAGAGTGACCCGATTCTGGTACCCTGTAGTGCTCAGTTACAGAGTACTGAAGAATTCCAATGCTAGTGTCTCTTAGCTTACATCCCATGAAAAAATAGAAACTAATAGACCAGTCATCTTTACAGTGTTTAGTATTACCTGGTTTGAACTAACTGTGTGGCCTCTGATATCAGTGTATATTGTTGGGACTGCCTGCAAAGTTGAAATACATAATCGCTTATTTGTATGCCCATTGACCAATTTTCTTTCACGAGTCAGTTACACTGCATAACTAATTTTCTTATTCTAAAACTTGCAAACACAAGCTAACAAGTCCACATAGTTAATGCATTTCATGAACACAACAATGCAACAGAATACTGAATACATTTATCTGAATAGCTATAATAATAGAAATTCTCAGATCCAATATTTTATTTTTGTTGCATTTGGATTTTCAAACTCTGTCAAAAATCAAGATATGTAACACTGGAGGACAACGTAAAGTATGTACTGTAGAGGCAGAAACTACTAACCTTGAGGAAATACTGGTGAATACCATTTGGAGTTTCATGTTCCCAATGTACCCTGAAAAAAATGACAGACAAGTCATTATAGTTCTACAGAATAAAGGATAGAATAAAGCATTAGCAGCTTTTTCAATGAACTTTGGAGGAAGCTTGCTGTGATAAGGGCAATCCAAAATATTAGTTACATATAAACACGTCATACATGCAATACTGATTCCACAAGCATGAATTAGATGAACTTGAAAACTTCACATGTTATGATGAAGAAACCAAAAATAAAACAACTGGAACATTTCAGGTGTAAATAGCTGTGCAAAAGAAGAAAGAAAGAATTACCCATCCAGGGGATTTACCACGCCAGGAAAGTAGTCACCAAAAGCTAGTCTATTGATCCTGTGACTTATCTATATCATGCATCAAAAAACTAAAAGTTAAACTGAAGTTTCAAAAGTTCAGCAAAGTTCAATATGAAAAATAAAAAAAATGCCAAAAACGGACATTTCAAATGTACTTAAGACTCTTTCGAGTGACATAAATGCTCCTTACGTTATAAGTATATGACTTAACAGACAGCAAATCTTGCACTTTGACATTTGAGTGATGAAGGCTTTTCCCAGGTACAAAATGAAAATTTCCAGCCACTTTATTCACTTCCAGAGATCCATATATATTACATCCTTCACCTTGTTCATCTTTGACCTTTTTGAAAAAGTCTTCTCGCTTGCACTGAAACCAAAAGACATGTAAAAACTCGGTACAATACAAGGCTGGGAAATATTCCCAGGCCTATATGACCCGAAAAACAGCAGAAAATTTTCACATCAATAAATACATGCGCATAACTTTGCAGGATATATGTAGCTTGCTAAACTTTTATTATTATTTCAGTTTATGCATATTCAAGAGTAATGCCAACCAACAGTACTATAAAAGTAATGGAAAATAGATTGTTATCACAATCCTTAAAATTTTGAAGCAATCCAACATGTGGAACAGAGAAAAAAGTGTATATATATATGTATATATATATACACGTATGTGATGTTCTAGCAGGTCCAATAGAATACTCCTTAGGTGGCTGAGTACCATCATCCATCCTCATTCGGGCACAAGCTAAAATTTTAGATGGCTGTCCATCAAGTTCTATTTGCTCTCTAGTTATGGCCCATCAAAACACAGCTCAGACAGCATGGAACTACATCTCAACAGAATTAGCCCAGGACTTAAGGTCATAGTGGCTATCACATAATGGATGATGCATATTCAGGTATGTAGAACATCACAAAGCAGGAAGCAATTTGCCACAGATTGATCTTTTTTTTTTCTTTCCTTAAAGCACCATGTTTATATCTTTCAAGATATTAACAGCGTTGATGTCCCAAAAGCTTATATTAGTAGCAATAGTATCCAATTTATTTCAAATGTTATGGTCTTAAATGGCTAATGTGTACAATTTAATAATATAAGCATGAAGAAACTTCAAATTCCAGAAGTGCTAATGTCATATATGCTCCAGAAGGTAAGATTTCAATTAGAGATGGCAAAGGGTAGAGTATCCACAAAAAGTACCCTACCTAAACCCGAATTCAATACAGGTATTGTATTCACAACCCAAACCCATCTCAAACCTGATTATATAATGCTCAAATCCATCCTATTAGGATTCGATAGGATTGGGTGTCTGAAAAAAACCAACCCGCAAACATTTCAAATGCAATATGCTCATTTACAACATACCATGGGCCAAAAGTTTAGTAGAGAACTATGACACTAAGTATTGCTAAGTTAGTCCTAAAAGAATATGCTAGCAAAGCTACATTGGAGCAGGGCAAGGAAAGATGAAGGGGGATTGAATTTGAATGTGAAAGTATATTGATGCAAGATACATCAATTCTTTAATAATCAGTTGCATTTGTGTCTCTGGCCTCTAAATATTTAATATATAGTATGTTAGAAAATTATCTGAAATAGTATACGAAAACTAACCTGGTCAATCAAATCCAGGCCTGTGAGTGCCCACCCTTTATCACTGTATGCTTTACGAACTAGTTCACATGAGTTGCAACAATGATCATCTGACTACATGAGAAAGGGCCACAAGGGAGAGAGATTAATAAACAATCTAATATCACCTTTCAACTCAATTTCATGAAACCAATTTTCAATTTCATTAGCTGGATATGAATGACTAGAGGAGACAGATGAGAGACAAAGAAAAATAACAAATCTTAAGTAAAAGGAGTAAAAGAAAAGTATGAAGATGGGTAATCTTTAAGTTGTTTTACTGTTCATTCTTGATAAATTAGGACAAAAAATGTCTTTAGCCCAAACCTTTATTAACAGAACATGATCTTTTTACAAAGGTCAACAATCAAATATGTTTTCTCCTGCCACTGCAGAATTATATATTACAAGATGAAAGTTCCAAAATATGCATTTCCTTTAAGCATAATTAAGGAAGTAAAGTAGGCAAATTTAACTGGTCATTAAGATCAACGATAATTGAAAAATGCAACATCAGGTCCCCCAATAATTTTATATCAGTTTAGCAACTCACATCACTACCTAATTTACATTACAGTTAAATGGTTCAAATTTCATCGACAAAGTAGCAATAAATGGATGCTGGAGATCAAATGTACCGTTTCTGCACCATAACACGAGCCGCAATAAATTTCACCGTGCTCAAGTCGGCCACCATGCCTTTGCAAAGGCTTTTCAATCTGTGTATGAAGAAGAGAAAAGTAATTAAAATGGGAAGCAGATGTACAAGCATGGAGGAGCAACAAAATAAAGCATAACAAATATCCAAAAAAAAAAAAACCATGAATTTGAAATCATGGTTAAAAGATATGTGGGTTGGAAAACGGAATATAAGGGAAGAGGATAGCCTAATTCACCAAGTTGAAATCAAATTCAACCACATATGAGTATCTCTACTTTGTGAGACATATTTACCAATTCATAAATAAGAGAGTGACTGTTTGTGTCTAGCAACAATATGGTCAGCGTAAGAATTGGTACAGTGTGCATATGCATGATCAAAACCAAATCTAAATAAGATGTATCAGTTTTATGTCTAAGAATTGCCTGCTCAGGGAAGAGAAGGAGGGAGTAAGGGACACGTGCACACAAGGGGGGTGGGGTGGGGGTGGGGTGGGGGAGGGCGGGGGGGGGGGGTGGGGAGAGAGAGAGAGAGAGAGAGAGCATTTCTCACTGACTTTTGGTGCACCAATTCCATCACGCCTGACTTCTATTACATCACCATGAACACTGATTCTCTTCTTAGTTATGTTATGTTTCTGCATGCAGAAAAGGTGAATCAGAAGCCACAAATAACCACAGGTTTAAACAAATACTAAGTCGAGCAATTAAATGAATTGAATTGGAATGAGCAGCCAAAGAGCGTGAGAATGTAAATTAACCAATGTTAGAAGCTATTTTTTGTATACGTACAATATCAAAATGCTGCTCTCCTATGATATCCATGGCATCAAGACTGAGCAATGTACATGGAATTGCAGGAAAAGTGACATCAAACTGCACATTCAGACAAAAACAAGGATGATGAACCAAAATATCAACATCAAACTGCACAAGGAAAAAAGATTATTACATTGATTCGTAGAGTTTCCCCCCTTGAAGTATCCACTAAAAGCTTTGTCTCAGTAACAGTGTGCAGATATAACCCTTCAAGAAAGAAGGAATGGACAGCAATATAACTTTGAGAACTATCACGACCAGATCTAATAAGTCATAAAATCTTTGGCAAGATGAATAGACACTATAACGAAATGTTATTAAATAACCACTAAAAATGATCAGCATTCATGATTGAATAAAGAAGAAGAAAACACTGTAACATTAATGCCTTACTTGATAGAATACAATGGGAAATGTAACTTTTTTCAGCTATGGCGCTGGCCTGTGGTGATTCTTAGCTAGAAGTTTCTTATGCTAAAGATCAATATATCTAAAGAAAATGAAAAATCTATACATGATAGTGATAGCTGGTGCTTTGATGAAGAATCATCACACTAGGAATATAAATAGGCATGGTATAGTTGAATTGAGACATTTTCAATATAAAATCCACCAAAATGAGATACTACTCTAAAGATTGATAAAACATTATGCCATTTCTTCAAATGAAAAATAGGTAACCTTACTCACGAGGAGTTTCCTAGATTAGATGCTCTACAGAGGGTTAGAGATACACAGCCTTCCCCTTGCATTGTAAGGAGGCTATGTATATGGTTTATCCTCGACCTGTAATTGTAAATCACAATGGATCAACCTTGAGATTGCACCAATACCCATCCTCATTTCTACTAGTACGATAAAAAGGGAAAACAAATATGAAAACTCAGCTGCACTTGTTGAGTCTTCAATGAAGTGATGTTAGTATACTGCTGAGGCTGACAGCAATATGCACCCTACAAATCCCATTATCATCTATATTCTCATGCCGAACTTGCGTATTATAATTCCGTAAATTACACAACTAGGAAGCCTCAGCTTGGAGCTGAGACACAGATTGGATTTTTTTTTTGTTGATCATTATAAGGAGAATTCATGAGGTACATGCTACCATTAAATTGTACAAGTCACCTTGCGATTTTAACAACTATGATCAAAAGTTTATTCTTTTAAGGTTTATGTTCAAGACCTTATCCTACTATTATTTATGTCCTATTTAGCTATAAATGGGCAAGCAATGTTCAATTTTAGAGGCAAAGTTTATGTGAAACAAAAACCTAGATACTGGTAGTTTTTCCTGGTTGTGTACATCTGGTTAATCTTTGATTTCTTAGTTCTCTCTTTCCAATATTCTCTTCTTTCCTCTAAAACCTAATCATAGTTTAGATTAGCTACCTACATCACAACACCATCAAAGGGCTTAGACTAAATGACAATGCAACAAGGTGGGACAAATCTACCACAGTTACAAAGTTTTTTTTTTTTTTTTTTTTAATATCATTTGCATCTTAAAGCTTATTTAAACTATAAAACATGAAGCATCCATATAAGCATCTCTCATGCACAACTTCAAATACCTATCATTCAACTCATTTAAAATCTTCAAAATCCTATATCCTTAATTCATTTCCCAGCTACAGGTTATCATAATTCAAGAGATATCATCTTCAACAACCGATATGTAACGGTAATAAGCAATCCAAACACACACACACACACAGACAGAGAGGGAGAGACATACTGAGCTCAGATATGAAGAGGAAAAGCATGGTAAGAGAAGAGAACAGGGTAATGAGGCCACCGGAGAAAGTCCTCCTATAAAAATCCTCATTGATTTTTGGGTAAGCATCCAACTTCTTTAGTTTCTGAATCATGGTTTCCAATTACAAGTATAAATTCCAAGCAATCAACCAATACCCAGAAAGGCCACACCTTAAAAAACTGGAGGAAAACAAGCATCTATATATGGGTAGAAAAAATAGAAAGACATGGCTGCCGTGAATGAAGGCTGCGGCTTACGAGAAGAACGGAGAACGGTAGGGCGGATAATGGGTGAAAGAGAGACAGAGAGCAGAGAAAGGATAAGCCTTTTTTTGGGTTTTGGCTCAATCTCACTTTCCGGACAAGATACAATCACCTATATCTTCGCTCCTCGTTTCGTTGGTGTTTCTGCCGATGAACTGCGAGTCGATCAAATTTAAGCGGGAAAGAGCCAAAAAAAAAAA
>CAOGCB010133268.1:0-10611 GCA_948266635.1 Cnidoscolus chayamansa
TTGCAATCCTTTTTTTCATTGCGCCTTAGAGAGATCCAGAGAGAGAGAGAGGTGACACACTAGTAAAAATAAGGTATACCAACCGAAACTAGAGGCAGTGCCTAGTGTCTCCCCTTAATCACTATCCCTATTGTATTATTCCTCAACTTCTTGTTGAAGGTAAACTCATACTTGCAATTTCAACGAATATTTGTGTTCACGAGTGGCTATCGCAGCAACGTATATTTGTGTTCACGAGAGGCTATCGCAGCAACGTATATTTGTGCTCACGAGAGGCTATCGCAGCCTTTTGGTGTGTCATGTTTTAAGTCCATAGACAATACCAAAAACATTGAAAATTCTTAGACATGACTGAGTACGAAATCCAATGGAAGCGATTAAAGTTTCTGCATGGAATCAACTAGGAAGTTTCAGAATCGAACAAGTACTCTTAAGATTTACTACAGCAGGAAATGAAAGATTCTATCATGCGTCAACAAACTTCTCTCTCTCTCTCTCTCTCTCTCTCTCTCTCTCTCTCTCTCTCAATTTTATAGGATCAGTGGAAAAAATAATATAAAGATCAATTTTCTAAAGATCGCAAGATAACAGTTGAAGCAAAGACATAGTACAGTACAAAGTCGAGTCCAGTTGATAGTAGCAAGAAGGTACTGAGATCGTCCCCTAAACCTCTACACATCAACTCCACACCACAAGGTTGAACGAAATGATATTTCCTTTCAACCTTAGTCCCTTGTATTTCTTCACCTGACATTTCAGAGTTGACGAACTATACACAACTAGAAAGTGAAAACAACTCGAAATCAAAGCAACTTGCGTCAACTTTTGTGAACATCTTCGGCTCTCCCTGTCCAATACCAAACCTGAAGACCAAGCAATAATGGAGAGTATAAACCAAGGTACCATCAAAGACTAACGCTCTAATACAATTGCAACTATAGCCACGAATGGAAAGGCCTGCTTGTGAACAGTGAGCATTTCTGAATCATCACCTTAGGTGAGGCGCAAGCATTAGAAGCAGCAGTGTGCCTAGCATTTAGACAATTCTGCATCAATATACAACTTTCATGGGTTGCTACAAAGCATATATCGGAAACACATTAATTTGGGTTGTGTTGCATTCATGCTAACTTAAAATTTGATAGGAAAAATACATATTCATCAATATAAATCAAGCACCCTGATTGTGCATCACTCCAACAAAATCACTCCTATCACGTTGGGTCATTTACAAGGATAAAGAAAATCTTCCTTCGAATGGTAAAATCATAACCTAACATCTAAAATAGAGCATCAAAGATACAAATCTATCAACAGCGTCAAACATATACAATAAAAAGGGATAAAAGAAATTTGGAAGGAAAAAATATAAGGAAAAAAACAAGGAACTCTTCTCTGCCTGATTTCCTGCCCATACATGGCTCAATGACATAGGAAAAAACACTTGATTTGCAACCAGCTGTTTAACATAGTCTTATAGCTGACAAAACAATCAAACTCAATAGTTCTCATTTCCCAAGACACTGGAACAGCTCGAGGCCACATATATTAATGCTCTGATGTAAGAAATCCAAAAAATAAGGGAAGTTACATATCAGCATACCATTTCTTTATCAACTAGAACTTGTCCACAAGGAGCTAAGCCTGGATGCAAGTTTTGCACTCTTGAAGTCCTCTCTAAGCTGAATAAACCTGAAATTGTCAGTTGAATCAAAGTTTAGTCATCAGAGATGCAACTTCAACAGGGTAAAAGCACATAAAAATAAGAAATCTGAAAAAGAAGGGAGAGATAAAGAGTGTGGGGTGGGGTGGGTCATTCATACCCCAAGTCCACAAGACAGTCCTTGGTTTATCAAGGATAGAAAATATTCCTTCCCAGTGATTTGGAGATATTCCCAAACTACCTCCACAGGATGGGAATATATTCATGATCCTTCACAAAATGGAACAATTCTGGTTTCTCCCCTCCCCTCTCCAACAACCGCCCACCCACCCACTCGGTTAAGAAGAAAAGGTAACAATTCATGTAATAGCATTTTATGCAGTATTTTTTAAAAGTATTCCGGTGAGGAAATATTCCAAAAAAACTGCAGTCAACAGAATGATTTCTATTTGAGAAAACAGTTAAGGAATGGAAAAGGAATATTCATGTAGCCAAGCTCCAATATGTTTGGGATTAAAGGCATATGTTGTGTGCTATTGACAATCAATATTGCAAAGTACAAAAAATCATTAATAATACCTTTGTGCATCTTTACGGATGCTGGGGGTACCCTCGAACAAAGTGGAGAGGCTTTCAGGAGCCACAATGAATACATTTGCCATTCTGCAGACAATCATTGAGTAAAGTATGAAATGAGAATGGAACAATAAGATCCAAATACAGAAATATTTAAGCCTCCTGTAACTTACATGCCCAATAATTCAAATTTCTCATCAATAGAAGGAGCATTGAAACTCCGTACAAATTCTCCATACTCAGTTATGTCACGTTTCAGCCGCAGTCCTCCACTGCAGATAGAAACAGAGTGGAATGTGACTTTCCAGGCGCGCATATAATAATATGCGATTTTTTTTTTCTTTTTGTATTTAGAGAAGGGGGATAGCAAAAGTACAATATAGCTGCATGGTTCCTGAAGTATGTGTTACACGGTACGGAAAAAAGATAAATACCACCAGTCACTAGATTATTCGGAATACAAAAGTGGGGAATTTCACCTGGAATATAAGCTTCTAAAAGGGTCACTTCCAACATTCCAGAAACATAAAGCACTTATATCTCCAATAAAAATTTAAAAAAAAAGGAGCAGGGGAAACTCCAATATCAAATTGTTAGCACTTAAATGTTTATAAGACCATCCACAAATAAATGCTACAGCCAAGATCCAGCCAGTCTCGTTTGCAACCAAAATTAGACCAGTCTAAACAAGTCGTGAAGTGGACTGAAGCCAGTCAGGCAGATCTGATCTGCTCCATTTTCAGGCCAAAACCAGATTCTTTTTTTTTTTGCTTTTTACAAAATCAAAAGAAAAACAACTGTTGGATTTGATATAGAAAAAGAACTTCAGCCGAGAGGGACAATGCAGTCTAGTTCCAATCCCCCTGAACCTTGAACAGCCTGGTGGCCCGCCTGCTACAGCCTATAATTGAATGAATAATGGAACTAAATGCTGTCTGCAACTTTCTCATCATTCAATAATAAAATTACTCCCAAATCCCAAATAGACACAGATGAATGTTGGCTAATACATTCACATGCAATCACTGAAACTGCCTTCTCTTTAGTAAAGACAGAAAAAACACAACCATAAATGTGAAGAGAAATTACCAAGTTAAATTTTGCAGCATGAAACTTCAGAGAATGATTAATTACCTGGGGTTAAAAGTGAATTTCTGCCAATGGTTAAGCAGTCCTTTATGTAAGCGATTTCCCTAAAATAAATAAACAATCAAATGTTAGGTTTCCAATGCCTATGTAATATCACCTTCATATTTCTACAACCAAAATTTTTTTAATTAAAGTTTATTTGCATATAAGAAAACAGTGAGAGCCAGAAGCTGGATGACAAATGGCCAAGCAATTAGTATAGAAGAGTCAAAAACGAGTATCAGCAGATAATTTTCATACCAATTCAGTCAGGAATGCTTGTTTGTTAAGGCCTTCTAATGCAGTGAATGCAGCCTCAAGCACACGAGAAAGATATGCCACCACTCTAGCCAAAAGAAAGGGGAAATGTTATTTTGCATATAGAATAGAAGAAGATACATATTTCTTTGCTAAAAGATAATGTTAGTTGACACAAAACCAATTGGTGGAAATGAAATAAACCATTTTGATCATCATATTCTCTGGAGGATTAGAGCTTAGCTTTTGGTACTGAAGGGATGGTAAGCAAACAGCATTAGAGAGATTGAAGAATGTCTAATCAACACGGTGAAGTCATTTATTGATCCACACATTTCTCACATACTAGGAGTCTGCTCCTTCCATTCAAAAGACAAATTCATAGTTTTTAGGTTTGTTATACCTTGTGCAAGCAGTCGTAGGACGATGATCAGGAGCAATTCCATCATCTGGTGACCGATAATCTGTTGCCTTTTGTTCAGCTGATAGCAATCGCTCTACCTACACAGAAGTTTCACGAAGAAAATTATATGATAAAAACGTAATAATGGAGAAAATAAAATGCATTTGGTAACCATAAAAATAAAAACAGGAGAAACTGAAGCAGAAAAAAAAAAACTGCATTTGATGCTACCAGAAAACAATCACATGATTAACAACAGAATTTTAGTTGTCCTACAGGAGATCAAAGAAATGAAGACTGGAAGTCAAGACTCAACCTCAGCCATAACAGTTTCAATGCATTGCTGAAGCCCTTTATAAGCAGCAGCCTCAGCACTGGACATAGCTGTTGCCATTTCTTCACATGAAGCCGCATGAGCACCATCCACAGGTAGTAAGAGGCGAGAAATAGAATTTGCAAAATACTGCAGATAAGAGTCAAACCAATTTTAACTTTAAAATATGTGGCCTGATAATAATTTAAAAATGTTAGTGCAACCCAACATACTTGCTGAACTATAGCCACACTACTGCCACACCGTTGTACAGCAACCATGAAAGATCTGA
This sequence comes from Cnidoscolus chayamansa, assembly GCA_948266635.1. Classification (NCBI taxonomy): domain Eukaryota; kingdom Viridiplantae; phylum Streptophyta; class Magnoliopsida; order Malpighiales; family Euphorbiaceae; genus Cnidoscolus; species Cnidoscolus chayamansa. Next base: position 4,634 of record CAOGCB010133268.1, read on the forward strand.
AACTGCTCTCACCAGCTGCAGCAGCAGCTTCTGCCTACAAACCAACATCAATGTCACTTATTTCAATTATTATGTGTACTTCACTTATAACAAGGTATACTATAGACTATTAAAAGATAATTAATATGAAAAGGCAGGCACATGGTCAGGTAATTACAGCAGAAGCAGCTGCCGCAGCCACTCTTCTACTAACACTTGTGCCCAGAACAAACCTTTCCCGCAAAGCTGCAGCTTCAGTCAGGCTGTCTCTAGCCCTTTCAAGACCTTCTGTTATATATTGCCCAACCTGCATAATGGAAAAAACTGAGTACCCACAACATAAATTAACAGATCACTGATTCCAGTTAAGCAACTTACTTGGTCTAGCAAGCAAGTGAACACAGCTTTCACATTGGCTGCAAGGGTAGTAGGCTGTAGACAACCCATTTAAAATCAATTGATAAACAAGAAGTAAAATACTTTAACCTAAAAGAAAAGATATAGAACGTATTCATCTTAAAGCCATTATCAGACCAAGTGTTTGGCCATTTTTCAGTTTTTTCTTTCTTTAACTTTTCCTTGTTTCTTCAGAAAAATAATAAAAATGAATAAGACAGCTTCTTTCAGACTTGAATCTAACTTAAACCACATTCTAATATTCTTAGTCAACATTCTGTCTTTCATTGCATGCCTAATCCTTGTAGCACATTCATTTTGCTTTTGGTAATTCAATACAGTTGTTCAAGGTATCTATGATCTACCACCTCATCCGAACACCAAGGGCAGAGTACATAAATTTCCACCAGTGGCAAGTAAATGAGCTTCAGAACCTTAACTACCACAGCTAATAAAAAATAAATAACATTAAAACACTTCGCCACTGCAGGTGGTGATGAGATGAAAACATTACTTGAGATGAAAACAGAGTGCATCTTGATATTGCTTCCTCATTCCAACGCACAAATTCTGTCACAACAGTAACAGATATCTGTTGGTGGGAAGATGCTACAGAAGCTCCTTTTGATCGCCCAATTGTCCCAGTTGACTCAGAAAGCTGGCCCTCAGCACGCAATTCTTCCATCTGCATGACACCATATAGCCTGTTGCCTTGAGAGAAAAGTTTGTATTATATACTTGATCAAGAATAGCACAGTCATTGCAAACCTTTGCTTGATACAACTGTCTAAGAGAGGCCTGCTCATGTTCAGTATATTCATCCTTGTGAGAAGAAAAGAGAGATTCTGTAAGGCCTGTATCAACAATCAACAGAGGAAGTTGTTGCTATTAGCACAAACTAATTGGAAAATAAAGTGTACAAATGTATCAAGTTAGACTGTGAACACGAAGTCAAATGTATCAAGCTGCTATTACAATGCTGTTATCAGTAAGGATTAATTTACCAAGTTAGGCTGTAGTCACATTTTATTCAACATTAACACTTGCATCCACCAACAAGTTCTTAAATCACGGATAAGACTTCCAGAAAGGCTAAGCATATGAGTTGGCCAAATGCCATGCTATCCACTAATAGTTTATTAAATCATGGACGAGACTTCCAGAAAGGCTTAACATGAGTCAGCCAAATGACGCCATTGCAACATGAGCCATCAATGCAACAATAATCAATACACGAAAAGCATATGGTCATGAGACATTAAATGGACGTACATGTTTTTCTACAAAACTGTGCAACTTATATTACTATAGCAAAAACTTAAGACAGGACCAGAAGGGTTAATTCATTACCCTCAACATCCAAGTCACCACATCCCACAGCTCGTAGATCTCTAGCAAGTTCCTGAGTCTTTTCATATGCCACTGCTAGCATTCTGAGGTACTGAGGTCAAATGTAAATTAGGTCAGGACAGAAAATCACTTGACATTAAAATAACAAGACATATTTCAACTTACTAACAGAAGTCCGCCTTCTTCCATAGGAGGTAAATTCACAAGAGAAGGTTTGACTAACAATTTGTCCAAAAGAGTTGTAACTCGCTGCTCCAAAACTCGCTGCATAATCATAAAATTAGGAAACTAGTCATCATTATGAAATCACAAACATAATTAGGAAAGTAGTATCATGTCATATATGTTTAGCAACATAAAATGCAAGCTATAATAAAATAACTGCTTGCCAGAGTACCTGCACTAAAATTGACATGACATCATTAGGAGAAGGAAACACTGCCATGATTGTGGCAGCCTCTTTACGAACGGTATCTTCACAACCAAAAAACAAAGATGTATAAATAAAAGGTCTGGAGAATTCAACCCCTTGCAGTAGTATGGATGACTATATTCCAAACCTGTAATTTCTTTGTACAGTGAAGAAAGCCCACGAGCAACATTACTGGGACTAGTTTGAGAAACCTGATCACCAAGAACCAATCTGGTGTCTGCATTCATGACTTCCACATCAATGAACATTGGCCGTGTTGCTACATAATGTTGCATTGCGCTGGTGCCCCTATTAAACTGCATCGCAAAGACATGAGCCACACCACTAAAGCAGATAAACAGAAAAGGAAAGATGTAAAAAATTAAGCCACAAAACCACAATAGTGTAATGACCAGGTAAATTTGAGCACAAAACATCATAAATTGATATGAAATTCCCTTTCAAGAAGAAGAAGAAGGAGAATATTAAAACACCACACATAGGGCTTCAAATCACAAAAAGCTACTAGTCTAAATACAGACTGCGAGATAGTGACTAAAATCATCTTTCACATGCATATTCTAAAATGCAAAAAAAAAAAAAAGTACAGAAGGGGAGGGAAAGTCTAGCATAATCGTGCAGCTGGTATTTTGGTGTTAATGTCAAAGTGATTATCAAATCACATGGGAAAAATAATCACCTGAGATAAAATTTTAGCACATTCTGCCATGGTAGACAATTCTCTTCTCTGTGATGCTGCGTCAAAACGAGCCAACAATCTGTTCTCCAGTTCTACATAAAAAAGAAAAGATAACAACAATAATAGCATTCAAGGAAAAATCATTTTTAAACTTAGAACTTAGAAGATAAGAGATAAAACTAACAATAAGAAAATTGTCTTTTCAGATAAAACATTTCCTCTTTTGGCAAGCTGAAGTTCCGATGCTAATGAATTAGTAAATAGGATAAACTAGGGTCAGTCCCAGGCCAGGTTGGGTCTGGAACCAGATTGAAACCCCCTGGACAAACTGGGACCAGAACAATTGCTCCTGGGCATCCTAGTATAAACTTTCCATACCATAAAGACTTTACAAATTATGGATAATAATATGGCTAAGAAAAACATGAGATAAGAGCAATCAAATAATAACTTTTGAAGGCTTCCAATAGTTTCGTTGACAAAATCATAGCACAAAAGTTGCCATACCATTGCAGTAATCCTGAAGATTAGCAACTGCAACTTCTAATCCTCTGCTAGCAGTTGCATTTCCCATAACTGAAGGAACAGATATGCCTTGTCTTCCCATATCTTCCTCCGCAAAGGAACCTAGTCCACAAGAATAAATGATAATTCTTAAGGCTTCAAAACTTGTGCAAACAATAATGCATGAAATACACTTTCTTGGAACAAATTACCTAAATATGATAGAATTATGCAAAACTTTCTTATTCCCTAAGAGTCCAACACCCTTCTATCTACCAGGAACCAAAGTTTTTTTTTCTTGAATTCATGACTAAGTTAAATACCAAGTTTTATTTCCTCGCTCAGTCAGAATAAATGTTTAAATTGCTAGCCTGCCGAGACAGTATATGCACCCAATAAAACATCCATACAGGAATAATTTCAGGAACATAAAAAAAATAATAATAAAAAAATAAAATAAAATCTGCAACTTTAGAAAGTAGGTTGAGAAAAAGTTTCATTTGCTTTTCCTTGACCATTGTAGATTTGCATTTAGATTTATTAGCTAAGCGAAAAAAGAGAAAAAAAAATGATAGCAAACAGAAATGATAATGAAATTGGATTACATGAATTCAAGCCAAATGATATGGAAAGAACTAACTTATAAAAGGTATGTGATCTCACTGAATTGGTGAACAAAGAAAAGAGAGAATACAAGAACAAGGTACAAAAACAGTAAGCTTAGTGCAACAATCATAATGTTCATGAACATTGATAAAAAGTTAAGAAAATGGAATTTTGCACTTATGGAGTTTTATTGATAAAAAGTTAAGAAAATGGAATTTTGCACTTATGGAGTTTTAAGAGGAAGGATAATCGTCTTACGTAATTTCTGTGCAATTGAAGCAGCCTCAGAAACACGACTGTCATCTGAAAACAAAGGCGAAAGTTCCATTAAGTCACCTGGGCTACCATTAAACTCCATCAGGTACTGCAGGAATTGATATTAAGAAGGTGGTTAGAACATTCAAAACCAAGCATAATCATTGAAATAAATTGACTGAGAGTACCTTAATGAGGTCTATTGTTTGGCTGGCAGTTTCCCTCTGAGCATCTGCACTCTGATAGGCACAAAAAGCTATTGACATAACTAAAAGAAAATGGAAGAAAAGGAAACGATCATCAATCCTTTCACAAACTTTACTTGCAAATGATCTCCTATTTTTGCAGCAGTCTGTCCTACACTTGAAATGCGTGAGTCCAACCTTGCAAAGCTATCAAACAATCCATCTACACCTTTTTCCAACTGTAAGATAAAAATTAGAAGCTGATATCAATTTCCAAATATTTCCGCAGACAGTTCCAGTTAATTGACTAGGTCTCTAAGGAAAAAAAGAGTAATCTTTTCCCTTTCTTTCAGGGATAGAATGTGCTGTTTTGGCACACATTATTTCAACAGTGTCCAAAATTATTAAAGTCACGCATAAAGGCCATTTACAAACCTCAGCCAGTGTCCTGCGGTGCTTAGAATCTTGAGCAGAAACATCTTTCCTCAGACTGGAGAGCTTTCCATCAATCTTGAAACCAAAAAGAAAACACAAGCACATCACAAAATTCTAATGGACCTTGTATATCCACACACACTTCAAAATTCCTACCTGTTTCCGAAGATCAATTAACTCATTGCAAGAATCCCTGAACAGAGACAAGAGAGCATCTACTTCTGGAAATAATGGGGACAGCCCTTGTGTATGTTTTGCTACATCAGAGGGCGGTCTTACATGCCCATTTGCTAAGATATCACTACCACCAATGTTCGCATGCCCATCTGCCGAATCTGCTTCTTCTTCTTGAAAAGATGGAAGTAATTCATTTACCAAGTTCCCAAACAATGCATCAAAAGAAAACTCGCCCTACAAATTAAATTCAGATATCTCAGTTCCATTAGCTGTATAAAAAAACTAATCTAAATAAAGTGTCATTTCCTATTACAAAATGCAAATCCTTCCGGTTTCTTTACCTTAAAGTCATCTATATCCAGAATCAACGGAAGGGAGCTAGCTGATGGAGATTTCGAAACTCTACTGCCACTCTTGATACTGTTTTTCATCTGGTTTGCATGATATATGTAATATTTTACGACAATATAGCTTACAAAATCGTTCTCGAAACATAAAATTTTGATAGAGTAAGATCGAAATTTAAAGAGAAAAAAGAATAAAAGATAGAAAATAATCGCTGAGGGACATGCACTATTTCCGTCTAAAAGAATGCATGAGTCTAAGCTACTGATAATTCTTGTCTCATGAAAAACATGCAACAGAAATTTCAATTTCCCTCAGTTCCTGAACAACCAAACGACAAAACAATTGAGCTTCCTATCCTTTCCTCACCTTCAATCAAAGCTCAAACAGTAACCACAATCAATCAATAGCGCCTTGAATTACTAGGATTCGCATCCAGGAAATAGAGTTCAGCTATATAACTCGTAGCGAAAAACAAAAAGAAATCTGAGAAATTAAATGAAAGGAGCAAAAAATACGTTGCTTTAGATCATGCAGCTAAACGAGTGATGGCACAGGGGGTCGGAAATGGTACCTCCACGGCGGTCCAATGACCGAGAAATAATGACGGAGAAGATAGCCAGCGAGGTCGCCT
>CAOGCB010133625.1:0-10410 GCA_948266635.1 Cnidoscolus chayamansa
AGATGAAAATCATAGTTAATACGGCACTTATTAGAATGTGGACATTCATATACAACAACTGATCAGCAGGGTTTTAGACATCTGACAATGCTAGCTACTTTCACAAGGATTTGACTTGTATGTCTTGTTTTGATTTGTTTGATTATAGAAGGGGCCTGCATGCATCTATATGTCTGTCTGCTCATCAGTATCATGTGCATGTGTATGTATGTTTATTGTCGAGTATTCCTCATACGGTAGTGAAGCAATTGGATAGAAATTCATGGTGGATGTATAGAACTGTAATGCATCTTGCAGTTGTTGATTTTCTATATTATCAAAATCGTAGCATCATAGCCTCACATATGAATAGAGGCTTTTATTGGTCCATTGAATTTGAAATAAAGAGACTTGGTGACAAAAATAAAAAAATTAATATGTGCAGATATGCATCCGGAGCTATGCAAAAAAATGTGCATAGTAGTGTCAATTTGAGTTAGGATTTTTATTTTGACCATATTTTTAAGTACATGCCAAAATCTGTAGTAATATCCTTTCCTCTTTCATCTTTTCCAATTTTCTGCAGGGAGAGCTTGTAAAGGTGTTCGCTAATGAGCACAGAAAAATTGTTCGTGGTTAGTAACTTTATTATAACTTTTACACAGTTTAGATGGAATTTTATGACTTCATGTGTTTGATGCAAAAATTCCATTTTGCAGAGCATTTCAATTTTTAGGATTTTGTGTTCTGTGACTTTTAAGAATTTGACATCTTAAAGAGCATCATAAAAACATTTGTTTGCTCAATTCTAGCCCTTGTTATCAGTTGTTAGAATCTTGCACATCATTTATGATGGTCTTCTCATAGCCTTGCCTCGCTTTTTCTAGCATGTGCACTTGCAGAATCTTGATAAGCCTGAAGTGGTTTACTTAATAACCAAATAATGAAAGTTTGATGCTTTGCAACCATGCTTTCTCCATATTCTAGTAGTGATAGTTTCTAAAATTATTTACCATTGTGCAAATTACATAAAGATCAATATCACTAAGTTGATTTCTTCGCATGTTTTACTTTCTATAGCTTTTGCACACTGTTGAAGATTACTTGACCTCCTACAGAACCATGTTCTAGATTGTGTCTAAACATGGTGCATTTGCTATCCTGAATGTGAAATCGGTCAATACCATTTGATAGTTAGTCATATGAAATGAGCTTTTTTTTTTGACATCTTGAGGAAACTGAGTTGTTGAATTCTTGATCAAATATATTTGATACTTATTCTGAAATCTGAACTTCATTCCACAAGTCTTTTAATGCATTTGGTCTTTGATCTTGTAATTTATGATGAATTTTAAGATATTTCTCTTAAATATCTTGATATTTCTCTTAAATATCTTGTTATTTTTATTTGAGACAAAATTATGATAGGGAGTGAAAGATAGACACTTGAAGAGTTGTTGGTGAGACTCATTGAAGAGAGAACTTCTGCTATTTAAATTGAGAGATAAGGAATCATATATTGAGGAGATAAAAAGCATTAATGATTCTCAAAATATAATAAGAGGATCATAGGAAGAGAGTAAAATAAATACAGTTCATAGTTGTGTTGTTTCTTATCTCGTTGTTGGAGCTTTTTTCTACTGAGATTAATGCTTTTAATGAACTTCTCTTTATAAACTTGTAGTTACCATTGAAATCATTTTCCTTTTTAATACATTAACTGTCACACATTTGTCTAGTGATTTTTAAATTAGTTTGTTTGGAATATGTGTGAACTTAAGAAATGAAATAAGATCTGGCTTAGGTTAGCTCCCTTACTGCACACTGTAAAAACACTAAAGCACAATCCTGTACACACACTATTTACCTTAGTGAACTGCATTCGAAGTAAAAATTTTGCACTGCTCAATGGTTAATAAACCTAACTTCATTTCTTGCACTTTGTTAATCTCTTAAGTTATTAACTCCTGACAGTTCTTTTTCTGGGTGTTACAAACTTTTTTCTTTGTCCACAGATCCTGAAATGCAAAAGCATATTGAGAAAACTCTTTACAGTGGTCATGCTTCATATAGAGTGTCCTTGTCGGTATGACTTCTTGTGATAATGAAACAAGCAAACACGCTCTAATACAATTTTCCTTTCATTCTTTATTTCAATACCTTGTTGTTTATGTTGGGTTAGGTAGCTAATGTTACGTATTCTTTCTATGATACAGACTGAATATCCTGGTATATGGGAACCAGCCACTTTGGCCATTAAGAGAGAAGGTTACAGTATCAAGTGTAGCGGATCCAGTGGTGTCATAGTTACTGACAAGTTTTCCCCAAACATAAGTGTATGTTTCTTTGCTTAGTTATTCTCTGTTGTTGTATATGAATGTCGACATTCTAATAACTTCTCAGCTTAACTATTTTGCTATGTGATTTGAATTTTGAAACTTCTGATAGGTCTTTTGTGTATGTAAAATTTTGACGATTTGAAGTGAGTGAATGAAGCTTTTCTGTCCTCCCTTATGTTAGGTTAAAACTTAAAACCCTTTTTCAGGGAATGCTTCTATTCAATAAATTCCGTGTCAGATAAATAAAAAAAGAAAACTGTTTACAAGTTGAGTGCTAAACTTTCTTTAGCTTGTCTTTGTAGTTAGCTATTAAAATCCATGTAACTGCTGTTTAGCTTGTGCAATTGATTTGCACATTACCTTGTTGTAGGTATTGAAGTATGAAAAACCTGGCTTAACTAATCCTTACCATTGTAATATTGGTAAAGACAAATAGAAACTCATAACAAAGGGAAATTAAAATGGGTATCTGAATCTCTCTGCCTGGTTGATTATCATTATTATTGAAACATGCCAAGTTCTAGAAATAACAAACGTTCAAATTGTACCTATATGTGATCTTCTTTGTGGGTAATGATAGTGTCTTTAAAAGGATTTTTGAGCTGTGAATGGTAAAATAGTAATTTTGAGCTTGTAAATCATTATGCAAGTGAAAAGAATTTTGAAACAAAATGAAAATAGTTTTTGTGGGAGTTTTTGAAGTTTAAGGATATAGGTGGAACAACTTTTGAAGTTAGAGATAAGCAGTAAAATTGACTCTCATGCCTAGGGTGAGCAAATTTCAGTTATAGTTAAACCTCTCAAGAATCACTCAGCAAAAGCTTAAGTTTGTAATGATAGTGTGTTTAAAAGGATTTTTGATCTGTGAATGGTAAAATAGTAATTTTGAGCTTGTAAAACTCTATGCAAGTTAAAAAGAATTTTGAAAAAAAATGAAAACAGTTTTTGTGGGAGTTTTTGAAGTTTAAGGATATAAGTGGAACAACTTTTAAAGTTAGAGATAAGCAGTAAAATTGAGCCTCATGACTAGGGTGAGCAAATTTCAGGTATAATCAAACCTCTCATGAATCACTAAGCCTAAAAGCTTAAGTTTGTAGGTGAGGGATCCAATAATAATTTTTATTTCTCTAACATACCCCGTAGCGAATTGTCAATGGGCTCGAAGCTTGAATAGACATGTGCCATTTTACCTTGTACTGAAAAGTTTATTTGATAAATGGGGTGGCTATGATAGAACTCTGAACATTTTGGTTTGAGAGGCCTTGATACTATGTTAATAAACCACTTAAGCTAACAAAATTAAACAATTTTTAGTCTTGTTGTTGTTGTTGTTGTGTAGTTTAGTTATTCAATTAAATAACAATCTAATTGAATTGTACCAAGTCCATCCATTCCATGCCATGTTTAAGCTTATCAGATGTTCTTTCCCAAGCCCATCCAAAACCCTTTCCATCATAAGTACATGCGTTGCTAACGTCAATGGGCATAGAGAGGAGGCTGAGAATTTGAGAGCATTTAGAGGAAGAGTAGATGAGGATGAGGTCTAATGTGCTCTACTAAACACCAATCACTGTCATTTTGATTTGGAAGATATTGCTTGTACCGTTGGAAGATATTACTAAGAGCCACATCAATGAAATTCCTTCACCGCCATCAAGATTTCCCTCCCTCCTGCTCTGAAGTTCAGTCATGTTTACAACTACTAGTCATAGCCATATTTCAAATTAGGTGCATTGCATTTCTACTCTTTGTTATATAGGTTTTTCAGGTTCTTTTTTTATTTTACTGATATTCATGGTTTTGGTTGTTGATTTTGTGATTCGTAATCTGAACATTTAATTCTTGATATTTATCCTTTTGCATTGATTTTGTTGTTTATGATGGATTACATTTAATTTTGTTCCCTTGAGATTGTTCATGGGGTTGTATTTATTTCAGATTTTGATTTGGTACTATAACTTTGATGTATGGATGAGATCTCTTGATGCGTCGTTGGCAATGATTGCATCAACAAACAATTGTAAAGCAAAGGGGACTTGGACTTATCTTTTCCCAACATTTTGCCCGGTTTGTTTGACATGGAAATTAAGGACAATGAAACACGGGAGCGTAGGGGAGAAACCATATAAATCTTTATCTAGAAGACAGTGAAAATTAAGGAAAATAAAAGTTAAGTAAATTTGTGTTTAATTGGAACCATCCCCCTTTTATTACTTCTTTGGAGATTTTGGTGGAGAATTTTCCTTTTTTTGGATTACATGTGGTTTGGGTGTGATAGGCTTTTGATAACACAAGTAATAGTATTTGATATTAGTAGTTGATTTGATTCAGAAGGAATACTGGGGTATGTGCTTACTATGATGCCAATTTCTGTATGCTTTTTTCCTTTACTTAACTCTTCTTTTTTTCTTTAGATTCTCCTTCACCAATATCTCCAATTGCTATTAAATGCGTCACATACTTTTCAGTAAGATCAGGAAAATGATGCAATACCAAGAAGGGATGGCATTGTCAAATTTTGACAACTCAATATAGGTTATGAGTTGACCTTGACGTGAGTGAGAGCTATGAGGGTGAAAAAAGACATGTGCTTCTTTAACCTGGTGCATGTGACCTTATAATATTTCAATCTGAGTTACTATGCCCTGTTTACCTGTGAAATTTTGATCTTCCTAAGTCAATGGAGTAAGCTTGCTGCTTTTTTTTCCCAATGCTACAAATTTCTTGCCTGTAATACATCTACAATATCTTGTTTAATGCTTTATTAGGTTTTATTATTTTTCTATGCAGGTTGGAATCCCGTATGGACAGCCTACAGAATTTACATTGACCACTTCTAGTAATATTCAGCATGTCTTACGAGTGGATAGCAATTCGATGGATCCGAGCTGGTGAGTTTCAATGCCTTCTTATTTATTCTACTTTTCCTTTATGTTAATAATATGGATCTCTGGATAAAGAATGATAGCATTGCTAAATTACTTGATGCATATTGCTTAACTCCTAGAACCAACTTTTAACCCAAGCTCGCTTGCTAAAGAAAAAATGTAAATTGATAGTCTTCTTGAAATGAAAAGACCTTGGAAGTTGGAACCTGAGAATCCTTTTATAAAAGGACCAAATGAGTGTTGCAAAATCATTATCATTTAGAGGGATGGGATCCTGTTATTAATGCTGATCAATTAATCTAGAAGATGAGTATAATGAATCGATTATCTTTGTTAAGAGAAATTAGCTTTTTAATGTCCATTTGACCTTCATAATTTATTCTTGTTATTTTTGCAGAGTATTGATATATCTAAAGTCTTAATGCAGTATCTAAAAGTGATGTTAAAATAACATGATAAAATAAAAGGCTAGAATGAAATAAAATGTCATGATCCAATTATTGTTCTATAGCAATGTCTTCATTAGGTAAAGACTGGAAATTTACCTCTACCTGTTGGCTTTATGTGAATATGGCTATATCATTATGACTTGAACTTTGCACTTAGCTTTGGCTGTCTTAAACAATTATTAGTCCAAAAAATTGTCATGCTTTAGACACAAGTGTCTTCTTTTTGTACAAATCTTTTTTTGTAATTGTTTGGATTGCTTTGCAATTTTGAAATACCATAGAAGTTTGAAAACTTCGTGTTGGTTGATACTTCACACTTGACAGAGCTCCTTGTAAGGCTTTTGTCAAGTCCATTTATGGGTTGCTTGTCTCTTAATTATGTCACTATTTTTTTTATTTCCCAGTTGATATATCTGTTTCTGCATACTTTGCGACTGATGGATTTTCATGTTTTGGCTTCTTAATTATTTATTTATTACTTTAATAGAGGGAGAATCATATAATTGGTGTTTGAACCTTTTCAGTTTTGTTATTTTACCCTCTAAACTCTTTTTTATGCTATCAAGAGTCTAAATAGACAATTTATTCTTGGCTTCTTAATTAATTATTTATTACATTAACAAAGGGGTAATCATATTGTTGGTGTTTGAACCTTTTCAGTTTTGCTATTTCGGTGTCTCAACTCTTTTTTACGCAAACAAGAGTCTAAATGGTCAAATTTCTTCTTTTAGCTACATTTGTTGGATTCACTCACTGGAATACTAGATGCCCCATTTTACACCGATAAACAGAATAACTTCTACTTTTCCACTCCATTAATCTCTTTCACTTCCTCTATATTTTCCTTCTTTTACATGTGATGCAGGGTCTTCTACTAGTGATTTTAGGTCTACTTATTTTTGGATGAAATTTAGGTATTATTTAATTTAGAAAGTTTGATTTGGTCTACGGAAGTTTGATTTGGTTTAGAATTTTCTTGTTTTAGGATTCCTAATCGTAGTAGTATAAGACTAGCTATTATACCATAAATACTGATGTTATCTAGGTATTTTTGTATCATCATTATTGACAGTTGAAATTTTATCAAGTGTTTGAGAAATCTTTACCAGTGTTCTTGGTTCTACATCACCATTCTTTTTCAATTTTTACCATCATAAAAAATATCATAACTTCTACACCCTTAAAGTGCATAAAAAATTAAAGATCAATTTTTACAAATCAATCACAACATTTTCTTTGTTCTTTTGTATACACAAATAATATTCAACATTTTGTACTTGCTTGTTTAGTGAGAAAATGAAAGAAAAATGAGAAGACTTGTTTTGCTGCCAAAAAATGCAAGAATTGGGAAAAAAGTTGTTTGGTTAATACAAGAAAAAAATATATATCAAAAGGTTACTAGAGATAGAAAGAGGAAATATGGAATTTTTGTTAGGAAAGAAATCAGAAAGCATGTAACAAAGAGAGGAAGTGAGAAGATCAATATGGTAGAGAAAAGGTGGTGGTGCTGTTTATTGAGGTAAATTGGTCAATTTTAGTTGAGTAATACTGTAACAAGTAAATCCAGTCAAATGCAATTAACTCGAATAAATTTGATAGTGAAGGAAAAGCTTTAAACACTAAAACATCAAAACTGAAAAGTCAAGGCACCATTGTACAGTTATCCCTTATAATAAAAGGGGGAAAAGTAAGAATTTAGGTTAATTATATTGACGGTTCTTGAATTTGGGCCTTATTTAGCACCATTCTAAATTTTCAAAATTGTTACTAAAAAATCCTAAACTTCAAGGAATATTTCAATAACTGTCCCTTGAGCAGTAATTTGGCCAAATTCTAGCTACACTACTAACCGGGCATCCAAGTAAGATCTTTTATTTATTTTTTCACAAAAAATATGGCCCACTTGTTTATGGTCAATTCTCCTCTTTCATTCTCTGTATGTGTGTGTTAGAAAAGGCAACAAGTACCGGTTCCCCTATATTTTTTGGGATCATTGAAATTGATGGCATGGATGGTTTCTAATAAGAATGAACAGCTGAGGTAATGAGAGCTGACAAAACACTATAGATAAAGAGAAGGGTACATGGTAGGTATTTTCTAGAAGAACCAAGAAAACACCAAAATGTCTTCTTATGTGAAGGGGGGACGAATTTTCAGGGGAATGATAAAGGGCCGTTAAAGCATAATGTCTTCTTATGTGAAGGGGCACCTATTTGTGTGTATAAGAAGGAGGAGAATAGAGGAGGGAATGTGGTTTCCTTATGCATTTTTATTGTATCTTTCTTTGCTAAGGCAATATATTCAGGTGTTCTGCTTTTCTGTTTTCAATTTTTGTTCTCCAAATTCCTATCTCTATCATTTTCTAGGATTTGGAGGCAGCAGCACGGGACCTCCTTGGCCCTTGATTCACTTGTAGTTGGAAACCACTAGGGTTGACCTTAAGATGTTTGACCAATTACTAAAACTCTTTCTCAAAGTTTCTCAAATTTTTTCCTTCAAAACTCACAATGGATGGAGGCAGGAATAGTGAAGGGCTTTTGGACACCACTAAGAAAAGGAAACGTTGTCTGATTCTCTCTTCTATCAGTTATCACCCAATCTCTCTCTCTCTCTCTCTCTCTCTAGCTGACCTCAGCTCCTTTGGAACATCTTCAAAATTGTGTATATATGTACAGCCAGCAAGCAGATCCTGTCGGTCTGATAAAATGAATAAAAAAGTCTGGCATCGATGTGCAGATTCTGGTTTTGGTTGAGGATGGTTATTGGCTTTTTGCAATATTCTTTAAAATTTGGGGTTTTTTGTCTTAAAAATTGATGATATTGCTGAAATAAGATCCCATGTTCAAGAACCATTGGTGTAAATTTACTCTGTGGATAGGGTAAATTTTTACATCTTTGAAACTCATTATTATATTTGATCACTAAACTATGCTTCTTTATTGGGTTATTTTTCCTTGTCTCCTAGGAGATTTGGGAAAATTGATTTGAAAAGCTTTCTTTCTGAATGGCTACGCCAAGATTGGAAAATTTTCTGATCTTTTTTCTTTCAAATTTCTTTCTGCTCTAGTTGCCTGAAGTAGTTTACATTTCTCCTTTAGCATACTTTCTGTATCTTCAGTTTTGATTTACTATATATTTATCCTTTTTCCCTTCTTTTTTGCAGTTCAAGAGACACAATTGTGACCACCTTGAGAATATTTATCGCGCGGGTATAAATTTCTAATACCTTTTTTTGTTGGCACTGATTTAAATTTGAATGACATGGTATTTTGCAAGGGTTATCGTGACACCAGGACAAAATACCATGTCTGCACATATCTCTCTGCTATTAGGATCGCACTCAAATTTTTTTCCCCCTCTTTGTTTTGTGGCGTCAAGCATTCAGATGTTATGGTTTTTCATGCATGTGTGGCTTTAAAACTTTGGGGTAGGCCAGCTTGTATAGAAGGGTTAATAAAAGGATCTGGCCCATATAATATGATACTTGGTCTCTTCTTTTTTTTTGTCAGTTTGGAAAATCACATAGCTGCAAAATATGATTATTATGGCTACAAATTCAGATATATTCGATTCAAGCTATTTCTGTTTAACGTCACCAAACCTTTCTCTTAAGCACTATGTTCATATGAATTATCTTAATTCCTTTCTTTTAAGCACAATGTTCATATGAATTATCTTAACTGCGAGAGTCTTCTTGGAAGGAATAAATTTTGACAACTTGTTGGAGGTCCACTTAATATTGCAAATTGAGAGAGATGAAAACAACTTTATCTTTGAATGGTCTACTTTCTGACAACCCCGATACTCCTTTTCTCTGTTATAATTTGATTGCTACAGAGCCATTACACGCTCCTTAATTCCTAGTGAAATTTGAAAGAGGATTAGTGTTTGTGTTAGTGAGGGTATGGTATATCTATTAGCACCTTATCTTAGATCAAGTTAATTAGCTTTTTATAGGTTGATACGTCAAATTTTCAGCAGGTTCCCAAACTTTGTGGCTCAGTGATCTAATTGGCATGAAATTGAAATGAATTGTTGAATAGAGTAATGAGAGATGAAATTTACCCCCCAAAGCTTGCATGGATTATCAGTATTGAATTGAATTCATGTGCATTGCCATTGAAAAGCATCTATATAGAAGTTGAAATCTTGTTGGCCATTGCAGGCTAGTGAAAGAAGAAAAGGAAAGAAAAAGAGTCTGTTCTTTCACAAATAAGGCACATTTTTTTTGAAGCTGGTCCAGCTTGGAAATAGCATGTGCTCTGTCTCAAGGTGTATAGTAGTGCATTTTCAGGATCAACTGTATTCCCTAAATCTCAGAGTTGGTTGTTTTATCTGTATTATGTACAATCATGATTAGTACTGCACCTTTTATGTTCAATGCTTTTTTTTTGGGGTATCCACCACCATCTCTCTCCCCCTCTCTCTCTTTCTGTGTAGTAAATACATCCAAAGAATAGTGCAATCAGTAATATAATTTTTCTAAATGTAAACCTGGTGGTGTTAACAAATTTAACATCCTTTCCTACAATGCGGAGCAGATGATTGGTCCTAGCATCTATCACAGCAAGGGCAGAGTTGTGATAATCCTGTTATGAATTTTGCCTTTATTGGATATGATCTTAAATCATTTATTGAAATTATTGGGTAGGGTCAGCTTGTGTCGGTGCATTTAAATTCTGTGTAGACACATGGTGAGGTCCACTTGAATCCCGTTGTAGTTGTCTGCTTAAATTTGGTAGTAGTGGAGATGAA
>CAOGCB010133648.1:0-13977 GCA_948266635.1 Cnidoscolus chayamansa
CATCGCTGGTCGAACAACAGTCCTATAGAATTTACCTTTCACCTTCAATGGTATTTTCTTATCGCATAAGACTCCTGATGCTCCCTTCCACTTCATTCACCCTACCTGTATCCTGTGGTCCACATCTTCGTCTATACGACCTTCATTTTAAAATACAGAGCCCAAATATTTAAACTGTTGGGCTCTTGGAACCAGAACTCCATCCAAATTAACCTCTTGTTCTTTCTTTTTCTTTAAACTGAACTCACAGTGCATATATTCTGTTTTACCCCTACTTAACTTAAAACCCTTGTCCTCGAGAGTTTTCCTCCATACTTCCAGTTTACGGTTAACTCCCTCACTGGTTTCATCGATTAACACAATGTCATCTGCAAATAACAGACACCAAGGCACATCATCTTGTATGCTTTCGGTTAGCTCGTCTATAACAAGGGTAAACAAATATGGACTCATGGCCGAACCTTGATGCAATCCAATGGTAATGGGGAAAAGCCTCTGTGTCCCCACCCGGTGCTTTCACACTAGTGGATGCGTTCTCATACATATCCTTGATGATGTTAATATACTTGACATGAACACCCTTCCTCTCTAGAACCACCAAAGAAATAATTTTTTTTTTATTTTTTTATTTTAGCATGAGTGGTATGACAGTGCTGAGCAAGTAAGGTGCCTACAAATAATATGTATATATAATACATATAATTACGTAGTGTGATTGTGATTAGTGGCATATTTATCATTTAGATCCCGTTTTCTTCTTCTTCTTTTCCTCCTGTTGTCAATGATAAGCTCTTTATCTTATATTTATTTGTACAAATCTTCAGGGCCCAAGGGGCTGAGTGCGTCTGAAAGTTGATAGGTGGAGAATCTTGGTTTTCGTGGAGGCTTAGCATTTTAACTTGGCAGGCTTATGGATTGAAAGAAAGAATGATACTTTCGTAATAGCTTCTTTGTCTTGTACACTTGAGGCAATTTGGAGTCGGATTGTTCAGGATTTGTTTGGTGATGGAGTGTAACAAAGAAGAAGCAATCAGGGCCAAGGGGATTGCTGAGATTAAGATGCAAAGCAATGATTTTGGTGCTGCTCGTAAAATTGCTCTCAAAGCCCAAACGCTGTACAAAGATTTGGATAATATTTCCCATATGCTAATGGTTTGTGATGTGCATTGTGCTGCTAATAATAAACTGTATGGTAATGAAATGGACTGGTATGGCATCCTTCAGATTGAGCAGTCAGTTGATGAGGCAACAATCAAGAAGCAGTACAAGAAGTTTGCTCTTTTACTTCATCCTGACAAAAATAAGCTAGCTGGTGCAAAAGCTGCTTTCATGTTGATTGATGAAGCTCAGAAGGTGCTTTTGGACAAAGGAAAAAGATCCTTGCATGACATTATACGAAAAGCTTCTGTAAGTAAACCAGCACCAACGTACAGGCCTCAGCACATGGCAACCTTCCGCTCAAATATTGCAATGCAAAACAATTGTAGAAGCAACTTTATGGGCTTCAATTCCCAACAGCAGCACATGCAGCAGCCAGCAGCTCAACAGGGGTTATCCAATGACCGCAAAACTTTCTGGACAGCTTGTCCATTTTGTAATATGAAGTACCAGCATTATGTGGAAGTTATGAACAAGTCTCTTGTTTGTCAACATTGTTCTAAGCCCTTCATAGCATATGAGAGTAGTATGCATAGGACCCCGATAGAAACTAATTTGAATCAGTCAGTATTTCCTGAAAGTAATTACATACCAAATCGGGCTTTTAGCAAAGTGGAACTTACTCATCAGGGCAATTTTGGTGCTGAGCAATATAGAACAGAGTTCTCTCAGAAGAAAGGTTTCTGTCCGGGGTTAGGTTCACAAAAGTTAAATGGCAAGAGACAGAGGAAAAGGGATGCAGAATCAAGTGAAAGTTGTCACACTGACAGTAGCATCAACACCGAAGATACGCTAGCTGATGAAGATGGTGAGTTTAAGGCAGAAGTGAATTTGGGATGTTATGGAGAGTGCCCGAGGAGATCTGGTCGACGTAAGCAGCAGGTTTCTTATAAGGAAAATTTGAGTGATGATGAAGACTTTTTGACCAGATCAAAAAAAGCCCAAGGGAGGGGATCATCCTGTGCCAATGAAGAGGAGTGCAGAAATGGATCGAGGAACACTTTCCTTCAAAAAAATAAGCATTCTGGTCTAGCTTATGGTGGGAAAGATCTGAATGAGGAGAAACAGAAGAAAAGTCCAGAGAGCTTTCCAAATGAACTAAAGGACATAAAGGGGAAAGAAAAAGCAGAAGAAAATAGGTATAAGAAAAGCTCTGCAGCTCATGTTGACTTCGCATCAGATTCAAGCCCTGAATCCATGTTACTTCCAGAGCTCTATGAGTATCCTGATACAGATTTCCATGATTTTGATGAAGGCCGGAATGAAGGGTGTTTTTCTGTAGGGCAAATTTGGGCTATTTATGACACCTTTGATGGCATGCCTAGGTTTTATGCTCGAATTATGGAAGTTTTCTCTCCTGATTTCAAACTGCGGATAACCTGGCTGGAATCTGACCCAGATGATGAGGATGAAATTGGATGGGTCAGTGAGGGTTGGCCAACTGCTAGTGGTAAGTTCAGAAATGGAGAGACTGAAAATACTGAAGATCGGCTTATGTTCTCCCATATGGTTAACCAGGAGAAAGGCAATCAACGGGGCACTTGCAAGATATTTCCAAGGAAAGGAGAAACTTGGGCTGTCTTCAAGGACTGGGATATCAAATGGAAATTTGATGCAGATCCAAGCAGGAAGTTTGAATATGAATTTGTTGAAATATTGTCAGAATGTACTGAGAATGGTCGTGTATGTGTAGCGCATTTAGGCAAGTTGAAGGGCTTTGCGAGTCTTTTCTGTCGAATTAGTAAGGAAGGAAATGCCACATTTCAAATTCCACCAGATGAGCTATTCCGCTTTTCCCACATGATTCCATCATTTAAAATGACGGGCAAGGAAGGAGAGGGTGTGCCAAAGGGATCTTTTGAACTTGATCCAGCTTCTTTACCCAAAAATATCGAAGAGATTGCTGTCCCTGAATATATGGTGGTTGACAATAGTAATAGTCATCCTAGTGATTATTGTTCTGGATTTTCGGATAAAGTGAAACCTAAAGTGGAGTCTGAAGCAAGTAATTCTATGCGCCAGGCTGATTTAGAACCTGAAGTTACCAATGCCAATGAGAATCGTAGTGCTCCTCCAGCTTCTACCCCAGAACCAATCAAAATTCTGGAAGCAGAATTCTTTGACTTTGCAGCTGAAAAATCCATTGGAAAGTTTTGGGTTGGTCAGATCTGGTCATTGTACAGTAATGACGATCGCTTGCCAAGGTACTATGCTCAGATCACAAAAATTGCTTCTGACCAGGGATTCAAATTGCAGTTTAGGTGGCTTGTTCCATGTGCACTGCGCAACAATGTGATTCAATGGCATGATAAAGGTATGCCCATTACTTGTGGAAGATTTAGGACTGGAAAGGGTGAATCACAATCTTGCACTACTGCTGACTTCTCTCATCAATTAAGTGCAGAATCTGCTGGCAAGAAAAATGAATATACCATTTTGCCTAGGAAAGGTCAGGTTTGGGCTTTGTATAAGAACTGGTCGGTTGAAATCAATTCTGCTGACTTGGAAAAATGTGAATATGATATAGTGGAAGTCCTGGAGGAAAATAACTTGGGGATAGAAGTTTCCTTTTTGGAACAAGTCGATGGTTTTAACTCGGTTTTCAAGTCTCAGATAAAGGAAGGATCGGCTGTTACAATGGAGATTCTTCATGTTGAGTTGCTTAGATTTTCCTATGAGATTCCTGCATTTCAACTAACAGAAGAGAGAGATGGCAGGCTAAGAGGCTTCTGGGAACTTGACCCTTCAGCCCTACCAGCTTATCATATTGCTATGAAGTGAAATGCCATGTTTATTTCACTTGAAACTTTGCTGTAAATTCTTCTTATAAGATACTTGTATTAGCTCTTTACTTTTTGGAAGTAGAGATGAAATACTAGGAGTTTGCCCATTACTTAAATGTTTTTATTTTAGGGAATATTTTATTATATTGGCAAAGGTTAGCTCCATCATTTGGGAAATTTGGCTGGTAGATCTTATGAGGTTTGGTTGTGTGCTGTTTCTATGCTTTGTTGCTTTTCTTCTATTCTGGCTGTGCTGGTTTTACAGAGGGTTGGAAAACGATAGTTGGAGGTAAGACTTCGAAGATCTTGGTACGTGAACTGAAGTGAAAAAGGTTTATCTAATTTTAATATTTATAGCATGAAAATGAAAATAGGGGCATTCCGAGAATTGAACTCGGGACCTCTCGCACCCTAAGCGAGAATCATACCACTAGACCAAATGCCCTTCGTTGCTCTTTTACCAATAAAAAGGAATAACAGGCATATGATTCCAATTTTCCCTCCAAAATCTTCCCATTCACTTAGCCCTGAGCAACTCTCCCGCTCTTTTGCTTTCGTTTCAATTCAACTCTCTCTAAACTTCACTGGACTTGCGATGGCTTCTCTCGGTGACTCTGATGCCCAAATTAAACCCTTGCAACATAACCAAAGTTCTCATTCCTCCCATGCCGATACTCAACCATTTGACTCTCACATTTTTCCCTCTTCCTTTCTTGGTAATACATTGCTACTTCTTCAATTAGTGTTGTTCTACACATTAAAGCTTTGTTTTTTAATCCTCTTTTTTGCTTGATTTCGAATCAGTTGAGATTTGATGCATCTATATTAACTCTCTGCTTTTGTTTTTTTTTTGTTAATCGATAATGGTAAGCTTTTATTGAGTTGATGCAGACATGAAAATTGTCCCTATTAGGCTAAGTGTGCAGGTGATTCTGTTTAGGTCCTATATGTTCCTGCATGTCTGGAATGAGTTTTCGTGTTAGTTTGATATTCTTTTTCTTTTATTTGTTTGCCCCGATTTGCTAATGCAAATAAATGTATAAAATTTGGTTGTATATTCCCTTCGTTGGTTCTTCTGCTGCTTTTTAAGTGCTCTGATTGCAGAAGTCTATGCTCTCAAATTTTATAGTTGGTTCGTTATCTTTACTTACATTTTTAATAAAATTTTGGTATCCTTTAAAAATTATAAGTAGGTGAAAAAGTAGGCAATGCTAATGAGGTGGAACTAGCGGAAAGTACTGTACCTTTTGATGACACTGTTCCTGTTGATGATGCATTTGAGACCCAAGTAGTTGATCTTGTATATGAAACAGAAGTAGTCAATGATCCTCTTTGCCCTGAATACATGGACACTCAATTAATAGACAATTCTAGTTGTGATAGTGCAGGAACAGATGAAACTGAAGTTTTGGATGATAGTGATGGGTTCTATGATGATGAATCTCAAAGAAGAGTCAAACGTGAATCATTGGATCGGGAGGGGAGTTGGCATACTTCTCTTCAACACAATGAGAGTATATTGGTGGAGCAACGTGATGAGTTGTTTTTTCTGAACCTTATGTGTAAATGAAATTCAGTATAAGACTCTGAAGTTATATGTTGTTTATGTTTAGATTGTCATCAATTTAAAAGACGGATTTATTTGTGGAATGAAATGATAGTTCTTTAATCAGTTCTGTATTTCTAATTTCATTTTCTATTGATATGAAACCGTAAGATTTGAACTGAAATACTTACTTGCAAGTTCCACATATAATGGAGTTTCTCAGTCTTGAAAACTAAAATTATGATATCCTCCGCGCATTTCAGGACTCGGTGTTTCTCCTGAAACACCAATTGCTCAAATCAGCCAAGAACCAAAACCTGGTTTGTGTTCTTTCTTCTTGTTTCTGGTTGTTAATCTTGCTTTTTTCTGGTGCTCCCCTCCAAGGAACGTTTATATTGCGAATAACAATCATATGTCCATTTTTTTTCTCTCCCGTTCAGGATCTATTGCACGATTTACTTCAGTACGTGCAGCATCTTTGCGGGCATCTGGTCTAGCTGCTTGCAGAATTGCTTTGGAGGAAACCAACAAGGAATTTTGTTCTCTCTGGACTAATAATCAGCTTTCAGAAGAAAATGCTATGAAAAATAATGTGTCAAACACAGAAACATGGAAGGAAGTTGATCAGGTGTGCGGTGCAGGAAGATACAATGAAGTGAAGGGATTGATGAATATGCATGACTGCAAGCTTGGCCGTTCTACAGCGAGAAAACTCTTTGATGAGGATTATTTTGTTGAAAACAAAGAACTCGCTTCCAGAAACGACAATACTGCAGGAGGAAAAGAACGCACTTGTTGCGATGTTGTGGTTGGCTTAAGCTATATCAACTCCCAGGAACCTGAAGAATTGTCACAAGCCAATGCATTTTCCTGTGTGCAAAAGTTGATTGAAGAGAACAAGGCATCGTTTGATAATGAATTTGGACTGGTAAATAGTAACAAGGGAAAATTAACTTTTGTGTCATCCACAAAAGGGCCACAAAGTCTGGCTAAGAAAACCAACTATAGAGACACCAACAGGAAAAGGGGAGTTTTTGACTGGGATGATGATAGAGAAGATGAGGGAGGGGGAGATATTTTCCTTAGAAGAAAGGAAGAATTCTTTGGTAGTGCATATCTTGGGCAAAGATCTTCTATGAAACCCCAGAATGTCAAAGGAAAACAACTGGATGGATACAACAAAAATATAGGCAAATCAGATGTCCACAATGAATTAGCTGTTCAGTCTGATTCTAGAATAGTGTGCCATAACAAGACAGCACCAGAAGCTGAAATGAATTTTAGAAAGAATCTTGTCAGTGAGTTTGATGAACAGTCTAATATTGCAACTTCATCAGGGAAATTGGAAGCTCATCTTACCAGGAATCAGATGCCACAAGTGCTTGATGTAGGTTTGGACACTCAAATTGCTGCTGAAGCTATGGAAGCCGTATT
This sequence comes from Cnidoscolus chayamansa, assembly GCA_948266635.1. Taxonomy (NCBI): domain Eukaryota; kingdom Viridiplantae; phylum Streptophyta; class Magnoliopsida; order Malpighiales; family Euphorbiaceae; genus Cnidoscolus; species Cnidoscolus chayamansa. The sequence continues at coordinate 6,922 of CAOGCB010133648.1, forward strand.
GTATGTGGATAAAATTGCAAATATTGATGCGAATAATGTGTCAGGAAATCCAGTTACTCATAAAGCATCTGCAGGAGGAAAGTTTAAGAAGAGGATGCTAGAGGATATTGGAGTTGTCACTAGAAAATCTAAGAAATCAAAGAGGATTGGTGCGAAATCAGATATACAAACTTCAAGAAAAGTTAAGAGGATGCCACAAGAGATTGGGGTTGCGACAAGACAATCTAAGAAATCAAAGAGGATTGCTGGTAAATCAAATAAACAAACTTCAATTTCATCACAGAATCATTCTGAGATTGTCAGAAATGGGCTCGATATGGATCTAGTAAAGACAAAAAGGATGGCCAAATCCAATTTTGAAGTCTCAATGACCAATGGGATAAATGCGGCAGACAAAATGCCAACTAAAATGGCAGGACCTTTTGAACGAAGCCTACATGATGCACTTGACGGACGCCATAAGGCTGTTTTAACTGGTAGTGGCCCAGTTAAGAAATGCAACTTACCAGAGGATTTTGCTACTTTGACACCCATTGCTCGTCAAACTAGGCATTCTTTGGTTGCCTCTCAATTGAAAAGTGATAAGAATGTGTCTAGGGGTTGTGGAGAAGGAAAGAACTGTACAATTAAGATCAGTGCCCTCAGACAAAATAAAGCTGGTGCCAGTGTTGAGGTTGCTAAGGTGTTGGATGCTAATGGGAAAGCTTCAGACTTGGTTTCCGGACAATCTGGAGAACCTGAAAATTTCAAATCAAAATCTACAACTATGAGATATGGCATGAGTTGCCCAAGACGGAGATCTTGTCGACAAAAATCAGATGAGCTTAATGAACATGACAACTTAAATGCTCAATTCAAGTCATCTACCAATCTTGCTGATTTAAACACAAAGAGGAAAACACGATCCTCAAAATCGATCTGCTTAGAATCCTCTTCTTTGTACCAAAATTTCAAAGGAGAATCACGAAGAAGTACAGACAAATCGAGTCCAGGTGATGCTGCTTTTATTTCCATTCAGAATGGGAAGAGGTTTGTAGATCAAATGGGAGCCAAGAAAAAATTACCTGAAAGAAAGAAGAGTAATGCACATTTAGTTCCATCTGTGGAACATGAAGTAAAAGTAATATCAGATAATAATATACAAATTGAGGCGACTGAACCATCAAAATCAATGTGTGATTCCCCAGTGAACTATACGACCCCTGTGAATTCTGCATCACCTGTCTGCATCGGTAATGAATATTTTAAGCAATCATGCAAGAAGAGGCTGTCAAGATCATGCCTCATGAGAGAAGTTAGTAACTTATGTGCCACAGAGCGAGAACCTCTTTCTGCACTGAAAGATTACAGGAAGAGAAGAGATTTTTCTAATGTTAGAGTCTTGTTCAGCCACCACTTGGCTGGGAATATAATTAAGCAGCAGAAAAAGGTAGTTTTGGTTTTCATCAGCTCTTTGCTTGACATTTTTGTGCTGTTTTAACTAGATATTGCTTGTTCTTGTTTACAGAGTGTGAACCGGCTTAAATTTTCCATAGCATCCTCTATTACAGATGCAACACACTTTGTTGCTGATAAGTTTGTGCGTACAAGGAATATGTTAGAAGCCATTGCTTCTGGCAAACCAGTGGTGACACATTTATGGCTTGAGAATGTTGGACGGGCTAACTATTATATTGATGAGAAAAAATACATACTCAGGGACGTGAAAGAGGAAAAGGAGATTGGTTTTAACATGCCAGTTTCATTGGCACATGCACGTCAGCATCCACTTCTGCTGGTACGTGTTTTCTCATGTCGGTTTATTTATTACATTGGCTAAACTTGTTACTAAATAACATTGCTTCAGGGTCGAAGAGTTCTGATCACACCCAGCATAAAGCCGGCTAAAGAAATAATTTCAGACTTGATTAAAGCAGTTGGTGGTCAGGTATGTACTGTGATTGGTTTAATCTCATTTGACATCTCTAATTGCTGAACGGAGTAGTTATGCTTGTGTTGGAATTATCATCATCGATGGCACTTGATGGTTCCGTAAAGATTTGGGTTCATATTTTTGCCTGGAATCTCTCACTCACCCATGGAAAGAACTTTTCTCAATTTCTCCTGTTTTGCATGGATCTGCTGGTTGTTGAAAATTTGGTCCCCCTATTTTCTTTGCGTGTTTTTAAATTGTGTACTGCGTGTTATTAAATGTCTGGTAGAAATTGTTTTTCAGGCAGTGGAGAGAGTTGGCAGGTCTACTCTTAAGGATGATGTGGTCCCAGAGGATCTGTTGGTTTTATCCTGTGAGGAGGATTATGAAGTTTGTGTGCCTCTCCTCGAAAAAGGTTGGATATTTGTGCTTTCCTATATTTCTATAGATGATCCATTAAATTTAAATATACGCGTGACAATTTTGTATCCCACACATTATGCTTCCAGGGACTGCGATTTACAGTTCAGAGCTGCTACTGAATGGGATTGTTACTCAGAAGCTGGAATATGAAAGGTAAGTCCCATTTCTTCTAGGATATTGTTTCTCTCAAGTAATGGGATTGTATTTTTGCTGGCTGGTAGGGCTGTCTGGTCATCAGCACACATCCATGCTGTCAAAATATAATTGGTCTAATTAGTGGTTGTGGTTTTATTGTGCTGAAGAATGCCTTATTAACAGACTGTTCCTTGATGACAGGCATCAGCTCTTCGCAGATCAGGTTAAGCGAACTCGTTCTACAATATGGTGAAAAGAGGTGGTGATGATTTCATTCCCGTCCCAAAGCATAAATAGCTTTCCCTTTTACTTTTCTTTTTTTTTTTTTTTTAATATCCTGGCAGGGTATATATGTATAAAATGGTTCGTTTTATTGTATATCGTGTAACATAAAATGTACAATTTTGTGGTATCATTTCAAAATTACTAGGGTGAGAACCAAAAAAAAAAGGTACTTTATTTTAATGTTAAGGTTATCCCATACAAAAAATTAATTTTATTGCTCAGGAGTTGAATGCCTACAAACACAAATACAGAAACCAGAACAAAATACCTCGTATATAATACATAGAAAGATATGTAGGACGTAGACGCCGTGGAGCTTGTCTCTCTGTTCATACTGGACTAGGGTTCTGGGCAACCTGAACTCGCCAAGCATAATATTTAATATACAATGAATTGAGGGCCAAAGCTATCCCTAAACCCAAAACTGATGAAACCAATATAGCATAAATGGCCTTCAGATGAAGCTGCAACAGAATTCAATCAATGAGATGAATTAATTGACATATTCCAAAATTGCTTAATAAAATATAGGTACATAAGGTAGTTTCTATTGTTTCTGAGCCAAATTATATGCGACACTGCTTCCTCTATTAAAAACAGAAGACAGTCACTTGGAAGAGAATTTAATTTGTTTATTGTTGTTGGGATTAGGAGAGGATATATGTTACTTACAATGCTGTAGAATATGTGGACAAAAACGGCTATAAGTGCAAATTCAAGTGCAGCATATGTCCATATGTATTCTCTGATTGCTGCAAGTGAAGTGTCGCAAGCACACAGTAAGACTCATTCCGTCCAATAAACTAACTTTTAGATTTTGAAGATTAGGTATACCTAGAATGATGGCAAAGATAGATGCCAAAAGTCCCAAAGTGAACGAAAATGGTGCAGCAATTATGACTGCTTGTGTCTTCATGTCCCGAATCTACAAAATTTTAAAAACGGAGTCAACATTGATATGCCAAACATTACATTATTAAATAATATAATTTCTATGCCTTGACGGAAAATTTAAAGATATATAAGTTATTATGTGCTCTGAAGCTGCTACACAACATACCAATAATTGCTCCAGGAAGAAGAAATAGCAAATGGTGCTAATTAAGACAAGCACTACGAAGTCCTGCCATGCACTGCACAAGACATCAATAGAACAAATGAGCAAAATTAGCAGACGGGAAGGTTTTACAAGCAACTGAATTTCACTGGACTTTAAATAGTCAATATTCAGCTGAAGCTAACGTAAAAATATAACGAATAAGAACAACAATTTGGTCAAATAACCATATCCAGACAGGTTGTTCAACTGTTGTATACTACCTTACTGATTGGGTCCTCAAATGGTTACTCTGTTCCTGTCTATTGTTACTCTGAGCAGAGCTCGTCACTCGAAGCAAAGTTACAGGTAAGTTCTTAACCTCCTGTCCACATACATCACAGTTCTTATTTCCCTTTGTGCTAAACCACTTAACAGCACATTCTTCGTGTAGAAGTCGAAGGGCACCTTTGCAACTGCACTCCATTTTGAGTGTATTTCCTTCTTCACATACATCAAGACAGATCCTACATACAGCTTCCTCTTCAGGAATTTCTTCATCATCAACTTCTACAGGAACAGACGATATTTGATCTGCTTTTCCAAGAACAAAAGTTGTATAGGCAATTGTTCAGGATACCAGTGCCAGAATTGACATATAAAGAGCTCTTTCATTATGTTTCTTTAATTTTCTTGAGCTCTTTCATTATGTTTCTTTAATTTTCTTTAAAGACCACATATCTATTGTTCCGAGTTATCCTAATTGCATGCATGGAAATTGGATAAGAATCTGGTGATAAAATTTTCCCATCAAACGAAGAAAACATGTAAATTTAGTCAATTTCCACAGCCACAAATATTTGGCTCAACAGCATAAGTTTTTAAAATTAGACCGCCAGAATTTTATCACCATGTAAAGTTAAATTTGACCATGCACATAAAACTTTTGTTGTGATTCCACTAGGAAGCATACTATCATCCTAGGCAAACATCAACAAACTAAAGCCACTTAGAATTTCTAAAATCACATAAACTTCACCCAATTCTATGTGCTGAAAGATGGAGATTCAAAGAATCTAATAACTCAACAAGTAGAATGAACAATAGAAATAAAGAACTTCAGTAATAGAGATGTGCCACTTTATACCATCAGTTGGATTTGTCAGGTCATTCTCATCGTGAGTAGCAAAAGATGAAGACCGCACGATTACAATATTCCGCCCAGGCACTGAGAGGGACCTAGAAACAACTCCCTGAGCTGCTCCTTTCTGAATAAGGATTACCAAAATTAATTTAGCATTTTTTTCTTCTACAAAAGTTGTATGCCATAGCATCGATTTCAAAATGATAATACTGATAATCAAGCACCATACACTGTTAGAAAGAGAAATAACATGTACCAATGTTATTTAACAATTAACTTTGTCCAAATCAGAGAATAAATCAGGAAGACCTCTTTGAGAAAATCGAAGTGAATTAAAACTACACTTAGTCTTTAAAAGACATCAGAAAAATTAATACTGTAGCTTACACTTGTTTTATGAGATTCACCAGGCATTCTTGCAGAAATGGGGGTGGAAACTGAAGGTGACAAGTTTGATGCAGGAGTAACAGGAAGAGATGTGCATCTATTCCAAGCAGACCTAAGACTGGCAATAACAGGACTATCTGGAGCTATTGTAGTATCTGACTTGAGGAGAAAGCTCCTCTCGCCATCAGGTACGACACCTTTTTTCTTAAAACTTAAACCCCGCAATAAACCTCCTGATGATGAACTGCCTTTAAATGAATTTTGGGAGTGGATTAAACCTTTTCCACTCCTACTAGTACCAAAACCTATAGGTTTAGGGGGTATCTGAACTGAAAGATCCAAGCGCCTTCCGCCTGGCTCTGGATTTGAAGCTTCTCCTTCAGAGGATTCCACATGTTTCAGAACAGCCTGCAAGTAACAAGCATCAACAGTCAGTCATTTGGTCTATGAGTTTCTAAAAGAATATGTCATGCTAAAACAGAACGTATGACCCATGTGATCAAGAGGTATGCTTATCCTGAATCCTGTAACATGTGATGGACTGGATCCAAACATCTTGTTCTAGTATTGCAAACTTAATTGACACTAATGTGAAAAGTTGTTTACGTAATAAGGAAGTGTTGGGTATATAAACTGTAAGCGAGGTCAAAGATTTGAAATTTTTAGTGTCATTAACCTAAAAAGGAACCATCATCATTCTTAGGAGAGAGGAAATTATCTTTTAAACAAGTTTTATTATTTTAATCTTAATCAAAGGGTTCTATGTGTGCTCTCTGCATTATTGAACAGCGTTTTTCCTTGCAAATTCCAAAGATCCTGCCTATCTTTCACGCACAATAATGTCATTCCTAAATGTAATTATTTCACAACAAACTGCTACATTTGCAGTGCAAAGGAAAGAGATGGAGCCAAAAGTATATCATTCTCCAGTCAATGCATTGCAAGTTCTACATAGTAGATGCTGGATAATCATAATGAGACAAAAAAAATTACATGGGTCGCAGATAAAATATTATATCGGTCTCATCGATATGTAGTTGCCAATAATCAAACTAATTTCAGTTTCTGCCATAACAGAAGTAAACAGTTCATTTATGCAGGTTCAGGAAAATCTCAATTGATAGACTTCAGACCTGAGTTCCCAATTGCCTAAATTGGTTCTAATTTCTCTTCTTGGGAGTGGGGTGGGGGGATAATATATAACCTAATTGGATACGCAAACTCCTTGCACCGGCCACCAAGAGGAAAATAAAATAATAATAAATGAAATATCAAATTTTATATATACACATCTCGATAGCAAGAAATCAGCTAAAATTGAAGAACAGAGGATTAAATCATGAAACCACAAAAAGAAGAGCTTAGCAATCGTCAACAAACTGAGATAATAGGTCACTAAAAGAAAAAAGAAGTTAAAAAAAAATAAAGCTTGATTTCGAGGAACCCAGAAAATAAAAAAGGACTGAGAAAAGAAACTATACGTTTTGATCATCCTTATAGTAAAGCAGGAGGATCTCACTGACCCAGAAAAGCAATCGAATTTACTAAATATAAAATAAAAAAGTATATGGGCAGATGCAGAAAAGGAGATGGAGGAACTTAAAGGACTAACCTGGGAAGAAACCTCCGTAACTCCACTGGAGGCTGCTTGAGTTGCTTGCATAATTGGGGGCAAATCAAAAAGAGATTACTGGAGTATCTTATATATTATACAATAGAAGAAGAAGAAGAAGA